>VXBJ01003620.1:178978-190662 GCA_013400055.1 Nycticryphes semicollaris
GAGTCAGGACGCCTCCTGCATAAAACCAGGCAGAGGTTCCAAGTGTTGGCGGAGGTGCTGAACTGACATTTTCTGCAGACAAAAATATTTGCAACACCTACTGGGTTTAGAACAATGGATTGTACCAAGGGCAATTGTAAGAAATGAGCCTTGGCCAATGTCTTTTGATAAATAGCTTTGCCACAAAAGCATTCTCAACATACTATGAACAAACTCATAGTGTGCATTTATAATTAACTTTCATTCCTATTCTAGATTATACTAAGAAGTGTGCTGTCAGCAATAATAAAGTAATGAAAGGATAAAGTCACGTCTTAAAAACAATTAACTGATTTAGATCACAATAGTTTTATTTTTTTTTTTTTAAATAATTTCAATTTCTGGCTACTTGTTTGCAGCACAACTGCAAACACACATGAGTATCTTAATAAATTCAACTGCTCTATGTTCCTTGTCTTTTAGCTTTATTTTCAGTCCTGATTTCCAATGTCACCCTTCTAATCACCGAGGAGCAAATCAGCATTATGGCATTTGTGAACTGAAGAAGTGGTTTAAAGGGGGCAACTAGAAGCAATCTTCATTCTCCCAAGTTATGGAGCATTTGAGTGGATGGTTACAATGTAATAAGATGTATTCAAGCAAGAAAATCCTGAAACATGATTGCACAGAGTTGCTTAAGATTGTAATTAAGGATTCTTCCTTTTCTTTGTCTTCCCCCAATCCCTAATTCATCTTTGACAAATTAATCAAAATAAGACTCTTTGCACTGATCCTTAGAGGACAAGGTTCAAGGACAGATTATCTTTTTTTCATCACTTAAATATCACAAACACCTCTGTTTTATCTTCTTTCAAATTCATTCCGAGATGTAACCACTACTTGGAAGCCTTATCTTTTCCTACTTAATTCAGTATCTATGACTTCAGTGGTGAAAATAGAACAGTTTAAGAAATGGGCCAGGGGGAAATCATTGTTTGGAAATGGGATGATACAAAAAAAAAAAAAAAAGAATCTACAAGGGGTCACAATCTTCATAAACTTTACCTCAAACCCAGTCTTTGCTCTCCAGGTTCAAAATAAGGACTAGATAGTTTTACAATCACTTAGGCCACCCATAAAGGAAGAATTCTTTCTCATTAATTTTGATTCTGATCCAGATATTACTAATGGAGATTTAGAATAACCAATTATCACCCAATTAAAAAGCTTTCATGTGTAGACCTTCACAGAATATTTCATGATGTTTTTGCTAGCTTAACAGATCTCTCTCAAGGATATGCTTTATGTTCCAAAAATCTATATTCTCTCAAGCAAAACCTTTCATTAAACTGTATGTCTGAGAAAATATTTGAACTTATTTTTACTGTGTTGAAAATAGGATAGATATTTTTGTCTGATTATTTTTCTAAATGCTTATGCTGTCATATCAAAATAAAATGTATTAAACCCTTTGACTTTCATGGGAGCAAAACAGCCCAGTGACTCCAAGCAAAAAGTGTGACTAAGCAGACCAATTTAATTTCATTGCACAGGCAGAATAAAATATAAAGAAGTAATTATTCTTAGTCACTTTTGGCAATCTACCATTTTTAGTAACGTAAGCAAATGTATATTTTTTTTTTTTAATACAATTTGTTCTTGACTATCTTGGTGGTGGTGGGTTTTTGCCAATGAGTCAGTCCATTCCAATACACTGACTGGATAATTTTGGCTGTAATCCATACTTACAGTGCCGCTGTATTTCCTTCTAATATGTTTGTAGTGCATTTAGTCATCTTGAAAGGTATAGGTGTACTGTTTCCAGAGGAAAATCTACGGTTTGTAAAAACAAGCACTGGACCATGTCTCTTAGGTAGGTCCCTATAAAGACAACTGCAAGCATCAAAGGGTGCATTGGTACTGGTGCCTTTCCCATCTTTTGGCTTCTGAAACTGTCAAGGACACCTCTTCAAAGTACGAGCAGTGATGTTATTCTGTATAGTGAATCCATAGGCAGAATTAGGACCACAAAACCTGCTCTGAAACATGCCCTCAAATACTTCTAAGACAATGTGAGCTTTGGCGGCTACTGCTTAGAGGTGATTTTGACCTGAGGCAGAAAATGGGAAAGCGGGTGTCCTCAATTCTCTGAGTTACTCTCAGTCTCTCAGCATTAGCATTTCTACCTGTATACTCAAAGCATACATCTTGAAAAAAAGCAATGTCTCATAACTGCTACCTGGATACTGGTAAGTCATTGACTGTGTGGGCAGAAATAACTCCCATTATGCACTCAGCAATAGCTTGCAGTGTTCTTTCAATATGAGAATGCATTACCCTCAGAGGCAAAATGCTAACTTTTCCTCACTTTTCCTGAAAATTTATATGGATATTAGGCTTTCATGAGGCAAGTACGAGAGCTTTTTTAAAGGAAAGCACTTCTTATTACCGTGAGCACATTCTTGCCCTGTAAAAGTACAAATCCCTCTATAAATGACACTTAGGTAGGGCCTTCTGCCATTTTGAGATATTATTTACGGATGTCTACAATTCTGATGTGCTTTTCTCACCTGTATCACATGGGAAGTCACTGCCCATTGCTGTGCTTGAACTAGCTCTGATTCAAATCTAGAACTGAACATTGCTTGTGTTCAGTCTTCATTTGTTCTCATTTCTACAAATAGCAGAAGGAAAAACGAAAGACTTATTGAAATTTAAGATACTCACTGCCTTTAACAGGATACTGAACACAGGAATATCTTTCTGTGTCCTCCCACTTTTGGCTTAATTCACCACTTAAACTGATTTTTGGAGGCAATTCCATTATTGTCTATATTCCAGGAGTTTTCCCCACACCCTGTGGAGCCACAGTAATTATGGGGACCTACCTAATAACAACCTACCTGTTCTTTAGAAGATATTTTGCAAAATATCCTCTAAAGATTTGGCATCACAAAAGACATAATAATATAAAATAAGTTGTAGAAAATAAAAATGGTGATTCAACTGATGGATTTATGAGGTCTTTTCATGTATCCACAACTACACATTTCCCTTATCTACTCTCATACCTTATCTATTCAACTTCACCATGGCTCCACCTGTTACTCTCTGGTTCCTCTGTATCTTCTCTTGAGTTTCCACACTCTTATGATTACATATTTGGCCCATATATGCTGGCAAACCTGAGTAACTGATATGTTTACAAGAACAGTATTCTTCTTCAGAAGTAAGTCCAGTTAGTCATCTAAGACAATTTAACTGTAAAAGTAATATGAAGTTACTGTTGCCTAAGGTAATAAATGTAAATGCAGACAAAAGTGGAGTTCATGTTGTCCAGAAGAAGAGAGAAAAGCAACAGAGGGAATGGTGGAAAAGCAACCTTTGAGGTTTAGAAACTGTATATAGAAAACAGGCTCAATTAATCATAAGGAAGCTGCAAAATTAAAAGAAAAAGATTTTGCCATTGAGGGTAATTTATTAGTCACAGAGCATTAAGAACAGCACAAGGAAAAATCAATTGAAAGACAACTGCATGGAAAGAATTTTTAAAATCTCACATGAAGATGGTGGCAAATGGCAGGTAGGTTGTAAGACTGAAATGAGAAATGGAAAATTTCATTATGGCCACACAGGAATGGGCTATTTGTACAAGCAAGGATAGATGGCTCTAAAAAGCCCTAAGACCAGAATGTAAGCTGCGTGGCCAGGCTCCAGATGCTATTCATCATATTATAAGTGGATGTACCAAGCTGGCCAGCACTGAGGTAGAATACAGCAGGACAAAGCTGGCAGTGTTGTGAACTGAGCACTCTGCAAGAGGTATGGATTACCAATAGGATGAGAGGGATAGGAAAAAAATCAGCAGCAGCTAAAGAAAAGTGCTGAGAATAAAAACATTGCAATTATTTTTAAAATATTGGAATTAAAAAAAAAAAAAAAACCAAGAAAAAGAAAAAAAAACTAGGAATAAGAGCTAGGAAATGAGATATATGACAATTAAAATGAGGTAGAATACTTTTTAAAGTCTTTTTTTTTTTTTTTTTCTGTTTAATTCAAAGATGCTAGGGTAAGAAAGGCACAGGCAGGGCAGGAGCAGAAGAAAATCCAGTTTCTGAGAAGTGCAAACAAAGTGCCAACAGCTTGTGTATTCCTGGACCTGCACTAACATCACAGTGGTACTGAGTGTGTTAAACAGTCTGTAACAGACTTCACATAGCTACCTTTATGAGCATCTCTTGATGAACAAAATAGTTCAAATTATAAATAAATAAAGCCACAAACACTTGGGTCTTGGATTAATGCTTCATGCCAGCAAGACCCTGCTGGTGCAGAAGAAGCATCACCATTTTTATAATCAACCCTCCTATCTTTTCTGATACTTGCAGAAAAAAAAAAAAATAGGTTAGATAAGTTTCTGCTGGATATTATGCTCAATTCTGCAGGGCATTCACACTGTGGCACAACTAAGGTCAATTTTTCATTGAGGAATTGGAATCAAGACTGAAAACATTTGTCTGATCCTATGAAATGTTATACATAGGAAGTTCAGTTGACTTCGGGGACTTTGCATGCTTCAGGGGGTTGTTACTGTGTAGCAGTCATCTGAAAACCTGCAGCTAAGTTACCTGTGAAAAATGCCAATATGTACACAAATAAACCAGTAACTGCCCATACACAGCAGGATATATGACTTCAGCTCAGAGCCTATGCTCTGCAGCATCAGCTATACAAAATTAATATGAATAACTCTTCCACTGATCTCTAAACCCAAACCAGATTTCAGTATTCCAGTTTAATTTATCAGTACAAGTTTGAATGCTTGCATGAACTAAATCAGAGATTACAGCTGGTATTTTAAGACACTTTTCTGAATAATTGGTCCAAATTATGTATACTCTAGCATCATGACTGGTATTGAAGATGCTCATAAACTTTTTTGTGTGAACATATTAGCCAAGTAAGCGAATTTTATTTATTTGTCTGTTTTTTCCCTGACCACATCAATATTGGACAAGGTCGCAAGCTTGCTCTCTCTTTAAAAAAAAAAAAAAACCAAACAAAAAAACCCCCAAACTAAACCAACCAAACAAAAATAAAAAAAAAACAAGCCCCTCCCCCTGCAATACCCTCGAATTAACTCCAAAACACTAAATATTAACAAAATGTACAATTTGAGTGCTATAAGCACAAAAAAAAAAAACCCACTACAAACAAGGAGCTTTCTTTTTCACCTTCAAGCTATCAAACTTTTCCTGTCTGAAAGTTAACCTAAAAGCTAAATTCCTATACCTGAGTATTTATGGAGAAAGAATTCTAAGTTTGCATGTAAGCAGTGGTATAGGAAGCGGATGGAAATATTTTCTAAGAAAGCTAGAGAAAAAATTTGACTATCTACATCATCTTGAACTTCCCACTCTCACAATTACTAGGTGTGAGTGCTGAAGGAGACATAATTTAATATGTAATTTTTCCACCCAGCTAATGTATCCATCTTTTTTTTTTATTATTATTATTCCTTAGGAATGACAACTCAGACATTACTTTCATACTTAAAATGTTAAAATCATTATGAATCCCTAATCCTATCCAGCTTCTACCTGTTCGTGTGATAGATTCTGCATTCATTGAAATCAATGGAAAACCTTCTTTAGATCCAATGAGAGAAGAATAATTTTTATGAAAGTTCTAAGTTAGAAAGTTAGAAAATTAGCTCAGATCATGGAATGCAGGACTTTGCCCCATTCCTGCAGAAGGTGATGGAAATCTTTGCCCATTGCTATGAAGATACATGTCCCAGGGCAGTACACTAATGTTTGTGCTGCAAGAATAACAGCAGAGGCTGATTGCTTCCTATTTCCTACTACTTCTACCCATGTCTGTATGTGTAAGAAAAAAAAAAAGAAAAAGAAAAGGCTGAGAGGCAGGTGAAAGAAAACAGCAGCTCTCTGGAACCTGCTTTCTCCCACACTTAGGAGGTTAATGGTACAGTGCCCTAGCATCAGAAGTAAAAGCCATTCAGTCCTCTTCTCTTTGTTGCCGGATTTCCTCCAGTCTGGCCTTTGGAGACATTAGGCACTGATCACTAAGATTCTGTGCCTAATCATTCAGCAACACTGACCTGAGTGTTACCAGTCCAACATGTCTTGGGTTTTGACAGAAGTACTGCTCTTGTTTTTCTTTGAGATGCTGAAGTTTGTCGTACGCATTTCTGTTGTGAACTTTCTGAGACAGGTTTTCTTAGGTCCTTTGTGGGATACAGACATAGTACAAGCACCCTGATCTCAGTGTGAAGCACCACCATACAGATAAATATTACTAATTTATTACACATGCACAACATACACATGTAAGTCAGATATTTTAAGTCATCTCCTGTCATGGAGCTTGTGTTCACCCATAAATATGTTGCTTTGAACTTAATTACCATAGTCTGATGAACCAAAATTCAGTAAAACTGGAGGCACTGCAAGATTTCTTCTTAAGGATTCTGGCACTATTTTCTATGTCTAAAAATTTATACATATATACAGCTTTATTGCCAATCTCCGTAACTGAGTAAGTCTATTAGACTTCTTTTGTGTAGCTTTTATATAATTTGCCTTGATTACCTTCAAAATAGTGGAAAGCTGATAAGAATGGATGTAATATACATCCTCAGTCTCAAGGCCAACAAAAGAATAGGTGCCTTTTGAGCAGCAGATGCCTGCAGGAGGATAATATACCCACCAGTTACTCAGCTGCTTCATCTGTCATTTTTATGAAGGCATGTCATGGTTGGACAGAGCAAAATTGCCTGTGAAAAGCTATGTGAGGAAAAAAGGGAAAGAGAAACAGGTAAATGCCTCTTCCTAAGTGCTGGATGAAATTAATGTTTATGGTGGGGGGAGAGCACACAGGAAAACAAACATAACAAATAACTTCACAAAATATATCTTCATACAATATCAGTCATCAGAGTAGTGCTAAAATGCTGCAGTTGCTCTACTGATATTACTAGTTGTTTTAAAAGATAAATTAATGTGGAAATTAGAAAGTAACAGATGTGAAACAATCTTAAGCATAAATTCCTTCATACTCCTTATTAAGTGTGGTAAAGATTTTGGTTGTAAAACACCCTTTGGTTCAGTGAATAAAAGCAAACAAAGGAAAATTTAACTGTGCTCCAGTGTTGTAAGCCCACTGAGCTCTGTAATTTGCTGAAGATTTGTTTTCTGACACTTCTACCAGAAAAAGGAGGTAGGGGTGTGTGTGTGTGTGTTGAGGTAGGGGAGTGGGGGTGGTAAATGCTTCTCCAAAGGTATTCTGACCCATAAAAAGACCCAACTGTGTGTGTTGGGAAACATGTCCAAAGGCTTCTCTATTTAAGGCTTTTTTCTCTTTCAATAAAATGTCAGTACCTCTTTGAATAGATATTGTCCTTGGCCAAGACCCGAGTGAAAGGCAACAGATGTTGCTAAGATTGTACCCAGGCTATCCTCTATCCTGTTTCATTTCTGAAAGGGTAAAAAAGAGAAGGAGAGAAGAAAACTTGCTTTAAATCACTGGACCGTTTTGTACTTCAGCAAATCTGTTTGCACATGCTCGACTGGCCTCGCAGAAAAGGCTGAGCCTTTTGCATTCAGCCTGAGGTCAGTCCTAATGCTCTGTTCAGTGGTCCACACTCCTTTCACATGGAGCAGCTGCCTCTGATTGCTAGAACAAATTGAGGTGATGCAGGCCACCAGCAGGGCCATAGTACAAGTGCTTTTCACCAGAAAGAGAGGGAAAACCTTAGAACACGACCAACTGGGGCTCCCTCAATAAACCGTAGGATTAGATTTGATACACTCAATATTAAGACATGCTCTTGCTGAAAAGTAGGACATGGTGACATAAACTACAAGGCAGTTGGACTGAAAGAAGAGGGGAGAAAATGGTGTTCAAACATTTATTAAGTTACACCTAATTATTTAATTGGGGAACATTTAAAGTAGCAACACTGGTAGTTCAGGCTTGGTAACACCTTTCTGCTCAGTCCTTGGCAGAATATTCTTGATGTGAGTGTGATTCAAGATCAGTTGTGTCCCTCACCCCTGATAGTGTTTGAAACATTGTCTAAAAGTTCTCTATACTATCTTTGAGATGAATTTACAGAGAGGAATAATGACCATCACAATTTCCTACCATAGTACCAACCTGTTTCAGTGACTGGAAGCTACTACATAGTTGTTATCCAAGGGGAAAAAAAAAAGGAAATTAGAAGAAAAAAAAAAAAGAATGAAAAAATTATGAAGATTTGGTATTTACCCCTTTTTAAATTCTTTCTAATCTACCAAATGAGATAAGAGCACACAGCAGGCATTAGCAGGAAAATATGAAGGCATAACCCTCCCCCTTTCCCTGATGCAGCCAAGCTCCTGCAATTACTTGGTTCAGTCCCAGATATCAGATCACAGTATTTTCTGTTGTGTGAAGGATCAGACCAACAGCTCTCTGAGGCTGAGGCCAAACAAAACAATACAGTGCTGCATTAAACCATGATACCAAACACTTACCATTTCAAAAGGAAGCATTCCTTGATGCTCCTGAAAGGCAAGAAAAATCTCTGAAGATACATGGGTAATTTTACCAGATTGGTCAAAAAATAGATGCTTATGTTAATTCATAAAACTGTGGATTTAAGATCAGGGGAAACTAGGAATTACAGCATTTACTCTGGCTCTGCATTTAGATGGAATGGCTGGGTATAACATGCGGCCTTTGAAGTACAGTTATCCAGGAGGTAGCTTAGTAAGCTGGAGAAGAAAGGAAAAAGATCTTACTATTTACTCAATTAGCAGGTATAGAAAAGGAAGCAAAGGGAAAAGATATGTAAAAATCTGCCTGTTAACTCAGAAGCATTGAGATGTAGCAAAGAAAGCATCCAAATAGTATGCTAGAGTTTCTGATATATGACTTCCCAAGAAAATAATTTTTTTTTAAATCCTTGATTTACAGATGCAAAACTGAGGCACGTGTTGATCTATCTTTATTAGAATTTCATACTATTACCTGCTACTATTTTTGTACAGAAAATAGAAAAAAAAATGCTCTGTGTTCAAAGAAAAGGTTTAAAACAAAAGATCAGGAAGAGTTTGTATCTTCACCAGAAAAATCACTTTTCTTTCTGCATAAAACCAATAAGTAAATAAATACGTATATAATGAAATCTCTTTCATGGTGCTTCTTAAATCTTCCTTTTCAAGGCACTGGGTATACTAAGTGTATGAGTTTTTAAGAGCTGCATCTGAAAACGTACTCTTGTTTGTAAGATGTGTGGTTTTCAGCCAGGCAAGGGGTGGAATTGTGTATTTTGGTGTCACTGGCAACAAAGTCAGCTGAGACATTCTTCTTCTTCCTTCCAACATCCAAGCTGCCACTCACTGTCCTGTCATCGGGTGTGACATCACATGTATGAGGCTACACTGTGAAATAGATCAGTTCGATGACTCAAGTTAGAAAGTAACAGATTAAAAATAAGAATTTTCCATTTTGTTTTATTTGACTTAGACTGCCAAACTTTACAGCACAGGTCTGTATGTAACTATGCAGAACAAAAAATAGAGGCAAGGTGGGCAGAAGCAAGCAAATTACACTTACACTTTAAGCTTCCTTCAGCAACTTTATACGTAGTTCTTTGGGAAGGTCAATATAAAATGTATTTGGGCACATCTGCTGGTATATTCTCTGGGTTTTTATGTCATTCTGCTAGTGGGGTATAAGTTCTTCTTGCTGGCCTTTTCCCAAGTCATCGTTTCCCAAAGTGTAGATATTAAAGGAGAAAGGGGAAGGAATTGAACCTTATCAAGTTCTTCACTGGCAAGTTCTGGAGATGGAAATAGGGCCTTCTGGGATTAATCTGACAAGAAAGATCAAAGTCACTTCAGTATGCTTCTGCCTACACTTGCCAGATTTGTACAGCATGTACGTAAGAATGTATGACTGACAGTGTCAAACACTGCTGAGAAGAGCAGTAGAAAGGATATGGGCTTTTGCCAGTTGTCCGTCTGAGGTGATATGCACTTTAATAAGTTAGGCACCTGGGAACAAAAATGAACTGAATTCATGCTTTGAAGGTAACAAGTTTTCATCAGTGTTTCTTCTTGTGCATAAAGAAAATAAAAATAAATAAGTAAATATATANTGGGTTGCAAACACTATTTAAAAAAAACTAATATTAGTTCCCATATATTTAATTTGATCATACAAGTCTTAATACTCAGGTGTGCACAATTTTTCTGGTGACATCTATAAAAAGGTCATATATCTATATCATATACATCCATGTACATTATCATATATACCAATACATAGGCCTCAGCAGAATGTATCCTAAACCCCAAATACTCAAGCCTTTAAAATTTAAGCAGATAGGCTACTGTGGAAAACAAATAAATTATAAACCTCACCATTAAACAGAATCCATGGATGGTTAGTACTATTCCATGTTTTAATAAAGGTACTGTCCATATCATGTTAATTGTACAATAGGCACTTTCAGTACTGATAGGAACAGGCAAACAGTATGGAGCTAAATTTGATCTCTGTATGGGTATGTCTCCTAATTGGTATCACTGACCACAGGTCCATAAGAGTCTCTGATAAGTACAACATGAAAAGGAAGAAAAACTACAAAGCTTATTGTTACAGAGATTTTTACATTATTAAAAGGTTAGTACTACTTGGGATAGCTAACAAAATACATAATAGAAGCAGGCAATATAACTGATTTAGAATTTCAAGAGCCTTTTGAAAAATTTCTTCTTTTGAGAATATTAAGTAACAAGAGAGGATGATGCACAGTCATGCTATGGATTAAAAACTAATTAGGAGACAGGAAGCAGAGCAGGAATGTATTCCAGCTCACAACTCAGAAGTGAGTGTCTTTACACAGCACTGCCAGAGCAAGCCCTGTTTGCACCAAACCGCATTCATTGTTCTCCGGTATCCTTACAAACTAAAGGAAAACAAATCAAAACGCTATTTCAAATCTGTCTTCTTTCCTTTTTCAATGGGACTGGGTATACAGTGATATTCTGATCTGAAGGATACAGCATGTTGTAGTTTTGTCCTTGAATACTTACCTGAAAAAAAAAAGAAGTTATAAGTTGTATAGTCATTTTTTTTTTCTACTTGAAGCAAGCTGACAGAAAATGGAGTGTTCAGGTCTGAAGTGGCTTCTTACCCTGTGGTAACAGTTTTCACTGGCTGCAGTTGACATAAAGGGTGATCTCCTGCCTCGTTTAGTGTTTACGTGAGGTGCTTACATTTGGCAGGTTGACAATCTCAGGCAGATCAAGGACCTTCAAGAAGACTGAGGAGCAGTTCAGAGATTTAGCCCACTATGGATCCATGGCAGCCCTTTGGGGCAAAACACGATCATTCCATCCATTTCTAGCCCTTCATGAGGCTCCCTTCAGTAACGATTATTTGCTAACCAGAACCTCTGGTATCCATTTGCATATGGCCATGCTGAAGGCATGGGTGATCCTCATAACTCTGTGCCAGCTGCTGAACTCATTATCTCAGTTTAGTTCACAAGTCTCACTCAGTTGGGCCCTTGAGGCTACCAGCTGCAGTTAGTCTCCTAATGAAGTTAGGAGCCTAAGGTAACTTACTTCTCTACAAAGTAAAAAGCCTTTTAATACACAGGAATCTACTGTCCTCCTCTTCTTTTTTTTTTT
>VXBJ01003620.1:190669-238774 GCA_013400055.1 Nycticryphes semicollaris
TTTTTTTTTTAAATTGATTAAAGCCTGGTAAGAGATACAGTGAATATAAAGTGAAATGCCAACAAATTAGGAACATAATCAAGGGTTTAGTATCAACTTCAGTCATATTTTCAGATAAGGTGCTTTGTTCATTCCCACTTGTGCAGTATTCTTTTAGTCTTTGGACAGTATCTATAAGATCTATCAAAAAGTATCCAAATGAAACACAAACCATAGGATTATGAAGGTTTTTTGATTTTGGCTTAGTTTTAAGCCAAGAATAAAGAAATGTTTTACGAGTGAGAGGACTAGCATATACAGAAAGTTAAACTGCACTATTATCCCCAGATAGAGCAATAAAACATCAGAGGAGTAAAATCAGAACATGGATGCAAACCAGTTGACTGAAAATTAGACGATGGGTAATGGAGGTCTTAGGGAATGAAAAACAGCTAAGGGTTGGAGTTTGCTTGTACACAGTTATTCCTTGAACATCCCTCATGTGATTATGAGAGTTATGGCAGCCCATTGGTTTACTCAGTTGCCTCTATGGACAACTGCCAAAAACTCTTCTTTATCCCTCTCTATCTGGAGAACTTTGGTTTTTTCCACACAAGATATCAAGTATTAGATTTTTGTACAGTGAGACATATTGAAGTACTTCATGCCTGGGGGCTGAATCTCTGCTTGCAACCAAAAACTGCCAAAAGTGTGAACAGACTGTATAATATAGACCACCTACGGAGGGGGCTCCAGGACTTTAACGCAGCACAACCAGTCACTTTCTCAGGGAGAAACACTGCTCAAGATAGGCTTTGGATCTGAATCAGTATTGCAGTTCCTGTGTAATAATAGAATAAGGCAGTCACAGAACTAGTTGCAACTTTGCAGTAATATTCCTAAGTATGTACAATGTGAATATAGTGTCACTTCTTTACCTTTCTAGAACAATCCAATGATGAGTCCTTTCATGCAAGTTTTGCCCAAGAAGGAAGGCTGTATCAATTACTGAACAGCTCAAAATTATATACTATGAAAGCAGGAAATAGCTAAAGGAGTTGCATGATATTACAGTAAAATTATGTCTCCTACGTAACAATGTGCTGTTGTGGGTGTAGTGATTAACATGGCTCATAAGAGAGAAGTAGTGAAAGATTTATTAATGTAAAACACTAATTTAACAAAGTTAGTAGTGAATGTGACAGTGTTTTATCAGATTCGATGGCAAGGTCCACTTGATTACTTACTGCATAGAGAACAGTGTCCAACAGATTGCCCAGAGAGGTGGCAGAGTCTCCCTCTCTGGAGACATTCAAAACCCACCTGGACAAGTTCCTGTGCAACCTGCTGTAGGAGAACCTGCTTTGGCAGGGTGGTTGCAATAGATGATCTGATGATTTCCAGAAGTCCCTTCCAACCCCATATCATTCTATCATTCTATGATTCTGTGATTCTGTGAAGCTGTCAGGGAGACCCTCCTGCTGAGTCATGAGGTTCAGAAAGGACACCCTTATTTTCTAAACTCCTTCTCAGAGAGGACTCTAGGTGCAGGCCTAGTCCCAGATTTGGTCAATGGTTTATTTCTAAAGGATTATATATACATAATCAATCCTTATATTACTTAGCTAAGATTTTGAAGTTTAGCATGCTATTAGTCACTTACTGAGAATTTGTTGCAGCAAGGAATCCCTCAGCCTCAAGGAGTGAAACGTTAAGGGAGTGTCCCCACTCAAAGGAGCTGGAAGGGAAGGGAAGGGAAAGGGCTGGGAGAAGAAGGGGAGAGCACACCACCACCACAAATGCTTCCTCAAAACACATTATAAGCATGAACTAATTAGCACTCGCTTAACAAAGTACATGTTAACACTATTTTTCATTTGTGAATTACCCTTATTTCTTCTACTTGGACAGTCAGGACAAACCAATGCTAAATATGCCTTATACAACCTCATGAAGGCATTAAGTCTTCAGCTTCATTTTTGATGGAATAATTTCATCAACATCTTGAAATAAAAGGATTTCACTGGGTTGAGTTTAAGTGTTGTTCTTACCTGGCAGCCTAAATGGTACTCTCAAAAGTTCTAAAGTCTGACACATAATATTTTTACTTCTTTCTTTATCATTCTTCTTCTTCATTTATCATATTTTTATATGTATGTTTGTCCACCTCTGTGTGTGTGTGCACATATATATATATATATTTACGTGAGTAGTTCCTTTGCTACTTAGACAAAACTCTCAATGAACACAAGAAGAATTGTACTAGCCATAAAGTGAAGATTTAAGATATAGATGTCCCTCCATGATAAGGTCTTCTATAAAGTAGTATTCCCCAACTCCTCCAGGCTACTTAAGCTTGCAAATATGCCACTAGGGTGAATATCACAAAAAAAAACCAACCCAAGAACAAGCACACTTCCAGCCCAGAAGTTTTCACTCAATATATTTTGACCTCCCTCCATACCATATCTGGCACTTCTTTTGGTGTTAATCAGGTTAAAAATAGATAAAGGTGGAGAAAAAAAATAAACTAAGCTGCAGAATAACTTGACACTAAGCCATCCTGAGGCCACGTACTTCTTAAAATACTTGAAATGCAATTTTGGACTGCTTTTTCTATTTTCAGTTCAGAGTAAAACACTGTTCTCAGTTTGACCAGACTTCTAGTATAATTGTCATGTTTTTCCATTAGGAGACAGTTACAAAGGTGATATAACTATTTACATGGACTGGAGTCTTCTAAACCACGCGATATAACTACTTAGAGGCCTCTAACCCATTTTATGTTCTTACCTAGGACATTCAAAGGTGCTTGAATGTTGGTTTAAATCACTAATTTATAGATAAATTCTACTTTCAAAGGTAACAAAAATAAGGTATCTGAAATATGATATTAATGTATTAGCTGCTCTGATGTAACAAAATACATTTGATAAAGCTTTTCCCTTTGTAGAATAGCTGAGGGATATACAAGTTACCTGACCTTCTCATCAGACACAGTAAGAACACTCACACAATTAACGCCGAAGAAGTCTGATATAGATTCGCATTCAAAAGTGTTGGGTCCTTAGCAGTCCAATTATTTGATTCAACAGCAGCCTTTGTCTTTTAAAAAAGAACAGTACAGAAGAAACTACATGAAGACTACATCCTAATGTAGTAGGAGCCTAACAAAAAGGAACAGGAATAAACCCTATATTACAACATCTTAATTGTCTTAAAATGTAAAACACAAACCACAAAACCTTTTATATCCAATTAAATACCTTTAAAATAAGTTTCAGGTTTATTTTCATGAACTTTAATTCTGAATTTGGTTTTGGTCACCCTAGAAATATTTATGAGTATCCTGAAGTCTTCTATATGGAAAGAGATTAAGATTTTTTTGTATGAAGCAGAAGAAGAGGTAAAATTTTTCTAGAGTTTTTTAACTTCAACTGTTATTTTCTATTGATAAAGAAATTAGCCTAAAGAACCTAAACAATATTTTTTTCTAGTAGCTTAATGTTCAGCAAATAGAGCAATCTTAACACAGAGATAGTTCCAAATAGCACACAAACTAAATTTATTCTTCAGAAATATCATTAATATACAGGGTTGCTTTGTCCCATACATGATCTCTAATTAGAGAGATTATGGCAAAGGGCATTCCACTATTGCTTGCTACAAACCCTTTCAAAAGAAAATACATTTTAAAAGAGTATTTCTTCTCTAATGTAAAGAAGAAAGAGACTACAGAACTGGTATCTGGTGAGGTTACTACATTCCTAGAGACATGAAGGAATTGAAATGGATATCAAATGCCCTCTATACTTTTGAAAATCATAGTCATTTATCAGACACTGAGATCTATAAAAGGCAATTCAATGCACTCATCTATTTTGCTGTACTGTGGAATGAAGAAATTGTGAGTAAAAATACATAATAATACATTTAAGAGATAAAAGAATAATTTAATGATGTATAGAAATAGCCAACAAAAATCTGTGTTTGCAAGAAGATAAACACTGATTTAAAAAAAAAAAAAATAAAAGAGAATCTGAGGCAATGCTTCTCCATTTATTGCATAGCAATAAAACCCCTTAATATCTACTATGAATTTTTAATTTCCTGGGTATAATAATATGTGTGAACTTGGATGATACTACACCTCTTAGTCTCATGTCTAACTGGAAAAAGCATTTACAGCACGCACCTCAGATTGTGTAGAATGATTACCATTACTAAAACTAATTTTGACTATGTGGAACACTGGGCTGATTTGTTAAACCTGAACTTATACTCTGTTCCTAGCGAAGCCATCCAAACTCAGATGAGCTAGTTGACAGTAAGAATGCCAGTCCTGTAAGATTAGCAGGTTTGTGGGGATGCAGATGGTACTCCATGTATTCAAATAAAATACCTTGATCATTCTACCTTTAGCTCTTAAAGTAGATTCTATATATATGGGAGATATATCATGAACATTGCTATCAAAGCCTAGAATGTAAATATGCATCGAAAATAATGAATGTAAGAATATGACAAATTCATTTAGCTGCTTAGTTCATCTAATATTGACCATTAGGTCTGAGATGTAATCAGATACCAAAATGTAAATTCACTTTTCAAGTCAATTCATTTAGTTTGGAGGAAAAAATGCATCAAACTGATCTGCTGGGACATTAAAGTAAAATCAATAAACCCACACTATTTGGAATTACTGCTGAATCAACACAAGCCCTGTGAAGATGAGTCTTAAAGGGTTAAATCTGAGTACATTATATGTAGCAAAATGCATACACTACTCTCCACTTATAGCTTCTCAAATGAATGAGTGATATACATTTTGTATATTGAAACAATTGCAAACAAAGCAAGTCCTTTCAAATCATACCATTTTAAATTATAGAGTGTCTAAACTTAGACATTGAATGTTTTAAGTTTTGTTGTATTTTTGTACATTAGCCTCTCTTTCTTGTCTGGAGACATCCTCTACTTCACTCTGAATAGCTGTCCTTACAACTGATGAGCAACGTCTCAAAACATAAAGTGAGCCTGGGCAGAGATCCCAGGTAAGGAAACACAACAATTGACGGATCCAATGACTGATAGAACCGTGTTACAAGTCATCCACAGGGTCAGTGGTCTGTGGCACAACAGTGAAGATTGATATGAAGAAAATGTATTCTCCACTGAGCTCTCATTTTCTTGAGCCTGAGAATCAAGATCACAGCTCCATAAATTTATTGAATCTCCTCTTTAAAAAGGATTACATAAGCTGCATTTAACCTGGCTTTGGTTTGGAGATTGCTCAGCAATTGATTTGCCCTCCACTTTTGTTTTGACCTCTGTTTTTGCGTTGATTTGGGAGCATCCTGCTGACAAATTTGCCGTGACACTTTTTTTTTGCAGAGGCATGTGCTGTATCTGAACTCAGTGGAGAGACTGCAAAATGTACAGGTGCAAGGCTGATATCCTTGCTCTGTTTAAATCCATGTAATCTGCTGTGAAATAGATCTAAAGCCCTTCCCATAATTTCTTGGGTGCTTTAACCATGACCATTTTTGCTTATAGGAAATATCAATGGTCAGACAATGAAAAATTCTCAAAAATATTATCTTAGTCAGGATGTTATTTGCCTTAGTTTCCCCATGCCATCAAAAGAGATTCCACAGAAATGTGACACTACATCATTGGCAGGAAAAGCTCACTTGTGTCTTCTTATTTTTACAGTTCATGATGTTCTTCTGGCTTATGACATCTTTAAACCAGCTTGGGTTCCCATTAGGCCTCATTTTTTTTGGAAAGTTTTACCAAAGAGAAGTTGTAGGAAATTGTACCTAAAGAAGCCTGAGAACCTTCCTCCACTTCATCAAAATTAAATCAGTTTTACCAGGTGGATCTAGCAGTGAGATATTGATGCAGAGCTGTTGGTCCCAGAGAAAGCATTTCAAACTATAAACGTCATTCATCAAAAGCTTGTATCTTAGCAACTTTGTTCAAAATCAAGGGTGTACCTGAGGGGTTGTCTTCTCCTGACTGTCAAACATGTTGTTACGTTTCTTCCTTAAAAATCTTTTCCTTTGAATATGTGATTAACCCCAGAAAACTTCATGCAGTGACTCTCTAAATCATATAAATAGCAAAAGGATGACTGGCCTTTTTCCTTTTTTCCACAAGTGTTGCTTTTCATATACAGTACTGATGGATACCTCTTTACTAGTGATCTTCAGTCATTTAACAAGATACTTGAAATCAGTACTTAAAAACCTATGCTTAAAATGCTAAAAACAATGCTTAAAACCTGCAACAAGTTATGCTAAATATTAATTATTAATATTAGCATGATTTAATTCAGTAATTGCTCCCACATAAATAGAATTCAATTAGTTACACTTGAAGCACATAAATTCTACAACAGAAATTACCTACTTCTGTTAAGTAGGACCATGTGAACTATTTTGCCTCAGAGAATTGCTTTTCTCAAGCTTGCTCTGAGCTGCAGGTTCATTTATAGACTTCAGAAAACAAAAAGACTCTTTTCACTTGTGTGACATTTTCCATCCGAGGCTCAAAATGCACTTTCTGACACTTGTATTAAGTTTCACAATCTTTGCAATACAGAATATCATCATTATGATCTTAGAAATAGGGAAAACTATGAAAAAAACCCAGATAAGTTACACAATAATGTAAGTTCTTTTCTGAAATACAGACTGAAGAACAGAGTAGATTACTAAGATACATGTAAGCTAGGGGACCATACAAGCAGATTTCCATGTAGTTATTAACAAAAATTAAAGGTTTTTTCCATCTGCTGGGAAAATTCAAACTTATCTTGAGCACTTCAAAAATACCTCTGTGATATGTCCTGGATCATTAGCTGTGTTACAGCTAATGCTACACAAAGTCTCTCTCCATCTTCCCAGACAGAGACACAGCAGCCAGGGCAATGTCTCAGGGTAGCCAATGGACATCTACTAGGACTTCAGCCTGCTCACATAAGATCTAAGAAGTGGCCAGCTAGTGTACTGATCTCCTAGTTGCTTTACCTTGCCAAACAGCAGTAACCTTGTTGCTTAGAGCATGGCGTGGTCAAGTTTTTCTGAACTTCAGCAAGAACTTAGAGCAAAAAAAGACATCTCAAGTTACTTTTTCACCCATTGTGTTCGCAGTGTTTAGAGGACTGCATTTGGAAGCATAACGGACCAGGCAGAGCAGGTTAACACATGTGACATAATCCAGATAATTTATCTAGTTGCATGGCTTTAAGTATAAGTTTGGACACTATTGTGAAATACATATGTCCTAGATCTATGGATTAACAGTTTGTGAAATGTTTTTATTTTCTCTCAAGAAAAAAAAGAAATTGCAGTGAAGGCACTCCAAAGGAGGTAACTTTGGTCTAGCATTAGATTTCAAACATTCTATTTTACATTCTCACTCATAAATCTACACATGCGCTCACTCTCACAAGGGTATACAGTAGCTACAGTCAGATTTATGTCTCTGTGGAGCAATTTGAAAGAGCGTGATCCAGAAGCTAAGCTGAACATTAAGCCTGGAGGAGCTGTTAAGCAACAAAGCTTTGCTGATTAAAACATGAACTTTATTTTAGTTTATATAATTCATTTGCATTCGGCTGTTTTATGTTAATTAAATCTTATGCAATTTTTATTACATTTACTTTAGGCCCTAAATGAATATTTTAAGTTGTTATTGACAATTGTTTATTGACTATCGAACCCACATTGAATGCATTGCCACATTTAATTCCCAACACAATTATGAAAAGGCAGATATTCTCAGCTGTCAACGACAAAGTAGCGGGAAGTCAGGAGGTATAAAACTAAAAGGAAATCTGCAATGTGCTCACTGTGTAGGCCAGAAAGCTACCACTGCTTTAAACAGGGATCGTGACTGATTTTTGAAAGAGAAGAAACTCACAAACTTCCAATGCTTGGAATAAGATACTTTGGAAGACCTAGTTAGGGTATGCTCAAGCCAATACTAGGCCCCAAAACTGAATTAATTGGAAAGACTCTGCTTTGTACTATAGTGGTGGATAGAGAGGGTTACCTGAAGGAAAATCCCAAACTTGTATTTCAATCTCCTCATTTGCATACAGTCATGGTTTCCTACATGTTTGAAGTGCTTCAGATTTTATAATGTCTTACGAAACAGACTCAGCTCTGGTATAAACGGATATAGTTTGACTGGCAGTTGTACTACAACACTAGGTAATCTTTTAAGTAATAAGTATTATCAGTAATGACATTATTAAAAGGCATTATTATCTTAGCTTTTCAGTGCAAGACAGAGTGGAAAGATGATCTTGTTGCTGCAGGACAGAAGTTATGAGTTTGATATCCAATATCCATCTTTATTACACACTTCCTTGGTGAGCCAGAGGTGGTATCTCTATATTTCGGTCATCCCCCTACAACATACACTTTTGGGGTTAACTTTTTTTTTGTTTCTGTGTTTATCACCACCACAACAGGACAATTAAAAGGTATTCTAAGATATTAGCAGGGATTTTTTATTGTTTAGTGCACTGAAATACCCTGTGCAGTCCAAGCACTGTTATCTGTGACTATGCTTGCTTTTTCTCACTTCAGTGTTTAATATTTTGGAAAATGCAAATTTGGCAACAATGGAGAATGAAGTTTATTTATTCACAGGCTAAGAGCATTAAGAAAGTGACGTGCATTACACCATTTTACATCTGGAAATTTCTGCAAGGTAGTTCAGCTCTCCAGTGTCTTCTCTTTTAAAGCCACTAACAGATAGCAACATCTGTTCTAATGATTTTTGCTGATTGTTATGCCTGATGAACAGGAAATGGGCTGAAATCAGCAGTTCCTTTTGTAGGCCAAACATTGCAAATAGAAATATGTCCAGACATTCAGTTCCTCTAAAAAGAGTGGGGTGAAATTGTCCTCTCTAGAGGCAGGACTCACAGCATTGGTATATTTGTAGAAAAAGAGCTAGTTACGAGGTCAGTGAAAAATGATGCCAGCCGTGAGTTAAATAACTGAGGAAATATAAGAGGTTTTATTACCTTGCTTTAGTCTTTTTGCTGAAAATAGGATATGGTGTTCTTTTCTCCCTCCTGTAAAATTATCCTGTACTATAAGCTGTCCACTGACCCTATGACACAAGTGGTAATAGTTGCTGAGGTCATAAATGTGGGAGGTCTTATAGAGTTATAGATGGATACAGCCATGAAGATGTAGCAAGATGAAAAGGAAAACAAATGAATGTATTTTTAAAGCCTTGTCTAAAGAGAAAGGGCAACACTCTGTCTTGGATTTAGTGCTTGTACAACTGCATGCCGATCAGTTTCTTTGGCTAATTTAGAAAATGGCAGCTGTGTTATAAAGATGACACAGATTCTTTTGCTTATTTGTTTGTTTTCTGGTCACTCGTCAAGATTAAGTCTGGGGAAAATTGTTAGAAATGTCTAACACTTCCTCCCTTCTTCCTTGTGTCTTTCTTTTCAAGGACTTGCTGAAATCAGGCCAATAATTTTCCTTCCCACAGCAAAATATGAAAAGAAAAGCAGTTCTATGGGAAGAAATCTCTTCAAGGACCTCAAGCAGAGAAATCACATTATGGCAGAAAATAGACTGCAGGTCTGAGTACGAGGAAAAGGATACAGAAGAAGTTAAGTTCATGCACAGGGTGATTTTTTTTTATCTCAGCTGCTGGCTTCTCTCCTATGTTTCTGATACAGTGGTTTAACATGGGCAAGGGATAATCTGAGTTCCTTGCTCTCATTAGTGTGGCTAAGTACAAAGGAAAAAAATACTGTTTTGCACTAAAATCATGTTAATCATTAAAATATAAATTTTCTTTTAGGATCTCAAGCTATTAGACTCCGAAACAGGACAAGTGTAATTTGTTAAAATGCTACAGTCAATAAAAATAGTGATAAAGTTAAAATCCTACTTAATTTAATGATCTGGTAAGGCTTTCCTCATCCGACTATGCTGCACAAAGGCCAAAGATAAACAGCATGTATTTTAGACGCTTGCAGTCTCTGGAAGAAAGGTCCTTTGCAATTCTGCAGTGGGGGTTTAAGTGTTTATTTTATGTGTGAGCATAAATCCTCCCGGGAAAAAGCACTGGGGATGATGGAAGATTATAGGGTATGATTTACTCACGTCAATATCCTGAGAGACAAAATGCCTTGAAATGGTCCCTCACGTAATCTGATGTAGATTGTTGTGGACATAATAAAAGTAATGAAGAATGTCTAGTTTTTCATACGTAGAAGGTGTTCTTTCACATCCTTTAGATTTTTCTGGCCACTCTGAAGAGTCCTGCTTCTGATTCCCTGGCTGTTTCCAATGAATCATCCAGGTTCTTATGGTTGGTTTGGGTTATTTTAGGATTTTTGGGGGTTTGGGTTTTTTTTTTGTTTGTTTGTTTTGTTGGGTTTTTTTTTTTGCTTTTTTGTTGGGTTGGGGTTTTGGTTTTTTTTTGAGGGAGTGTGTGGGTGTGTGGGAGTGGGCTTTTTTTTATTTGTTTGTTAGTTTGGTGTTTTTTTTTTTTTTTTGGTTTTTTTTTTTTTTTTTTTTTTTTAATTATGTGCACTTTTGCCCCACCCAGTGGCCATTGCCTACATTGCCAGCATTGCTTGTGTTTCTTCAGAGGCGTTTTCCCTTCCCCACCCCAATCTGCAGGGTGTATCTGCCACTGAAAACTGAACAAAAGCAGCATCTGTCCCTTGTTGCTACCATGAGTATATTAGGCTATCATTATCTACAATGACACTACCATCTGTAATGTGCTCTGGGGGCAAACACAGGCAGTGCCAGTAGCTTCAGCACCACAGGCAGATGCTTCATCATGGAAGAAGATGCATGAAGACAAACCATGCTATACAATAATCCAAGTACTTGAGAAGAGAGAGAGAAGGAAGGGGCAGCCAGGAAATAAATGCTGTTCATGTGTCTCATCAACGAAGATGGAAGCAAGGAAGCATAGGGTAGGTCAGGTGCATTACTCAATCTAAAGGAATAAAAGGTATAAAAAAGAGACTAATTTTATCGCACTAGGAAATCTGAGAGTCTATAACTTTTTATGGACTTTTATATCTTCCCTTTTTTTTCACAAGGAACTTACAAAAATTAAAGTAATAAATAGAAGTTGTTTTTCTCAAAATTCCTGCCTTCATTCATTTGTAACAGAAAACAAACCACACACACACACAGAAGTGGGAAATAAAGACAGATAAAGGATTTTTTTTTACTTGTAATGATTTTCTTCTCTCTAAATCACAGAACTTTTATGGAGAACTCTACCTTCCACTCCCTGATCCAATTTCTCTGTCATTAAGTTCTCAAGGAAATAGACCTCTTTTCCTGCTGAATCAAACACTGGATGGATGGATGGTCCCAAAGAGTGAAATTCAACAGAGTTAAATCCAGCTGGTGGCCAGTCACAAGTGGTGTTCCTCAGGGCTCAGTATTGAGACCATTTCTGTTTAATGTCTTTATTGATGATCTTGACCAGGATATAGAGTGTACCATCAGTAAGTTCACAGGTGGCACCAAGTTAGATGGGAGTGTTGATCTGCATGAGGGCAGGGAAGCTTTACAGGGGGTCTTGGATAGATTGGATCAATGGGCCAATGTTAATGGTATGAGCTTCAACAAGGCCAAGTACCAGGTCCTGCACTAGGGCCACAACAACCCCATGCATCGCTACAGCCTTGGGGAAGTGTGGCTGGAGAGCTGCCTGGCAGAAAAGGACCTGGTGGTTCTTGCTAACAAGCAGCTGAATATGAGCCAGCAGTGTGTTCAGGTGGCCAAGAAGGCCAATGGCATCCTGGCTTGTATAAGAAATAGTGTGACCAGCAGAAGCAGGGAGGCGATTGCTCCCCTGCACTCAGCACTGGTGAGGCCACACCTTGAGTACCGTATTCAGTTTCAGGCACCTCAACACAAGAGGGATGTCAAGGTGCTGGAGAGGGTGCAGAAGAGGGCAACAAAACTGGTAAAGGGCCTGGAGAATAAATCTTCTGAAGAGCGATTGAAGGAACTGGGACTGTTCAGTTGGAGGAAGAGAAGGATAAGGGGACACCTCATGGCTCTCTACAACTACTTGAAAAGACAGTGTAGAGAGGCTGGTGCTGGTCTCTTCTCATAGGTAATTACCAATAGAACAAAAGGGAATGGCTTCAAGTTGCAACAGGGTAGGTTTAGGCTGAACATTAGGAAAGAATTTTTCCCAGAGTCATCAGACACTGGAATAGGCTGCCCAGGGAGGTGGTTGGGTCCCCATCCCCGAATGTATTTAAGAGTTGTTTAGATGTGGTGTTGGGGGATATGGTGTAGAGGACAACGTCGTAAAGTAGGGCAGATGGTTGGACTCGATGATCCCAAGGGTCTTTTTCTGACCTGAATGATTCTATGATTCTAAGTGGTCCAGCGCTGCCTCTATCAAGATTAAGTAGGTCATTTGTAAGAGCCCTACTACACGTTATACTTTGCAGTAGGAGTTTGATGTTTAACAGACAAGCAACCATCCAGATATCAACTCTGATCACACAGTGTATATGAGATGTTTTTCTCAGAGATTCCCTTTCCAAATAAGCACAAAGTATCTTCAACATGTCTAGAGAGAAAATGGTGCTTTCGCTGTTTTCTCATATGGTAAAGGTTTTGTAAACGTTGTTTACACATCATCACAAGAACTCTATGATGATTTTCTAGGCATTTGTACAGGTTTTTTATAGCATTCTGTACATTGCTGCTTCTCTTCTAAAAAAATGTCAGTTTAAAAATACAGTACCAAAGAGTTAAACCTGTTCAAGCTATTCTAAACTTGCCATATTTGTCTAGGGGAAGTTTCAGGGGTTTGTCAGTTGTAATTAGAAATGGCACAATGATTGTGCACAATGTAGCAGATTATCAGGGCTACTTGTTAAATTATAAAAGGTTGGCTAAACTTCAAACTGAAGCTAGTGTCCAAATTAACAAATTTGATAGTCTATATTTCATGCTCACAAAAATAATTGCTTTTTTCTTTGTTTCTTTTGTATATTACTTTTTTTTTTATCTGAGAAAAAAATACCAAGCTTATAGATCTCTAGTTAATTTATGTGAATTAAACCTAGATTTGCAACAAAGCAACCAAGTAAAATGTCATGCCCTTTCATATGCCTTGTCTTTTTTTAACGTATATCTTATTACTATTTTTATGTTAAAATCATAATATATCTTTTGCTGGAGGATAGCATTTTTTCACCTCAGAAGGGTTTTTTTTTCGTAAATTCTGGGAACAAATATTGAACTTACGAAAAAAAAAAAAGCTATCTGCAATAGGTGATATGCATGGATGGAAAGAGAAGGAGGAATAGTCCACCATACACCTTTTCCATTAGGACTGTCTGACTTGAAAGACAGCTCTACCTGCTCCAGAACTCAGGCGGGACCCATGGCTCCTTGTACCTATGTGGCCTACAGAAAACCAATCTGGTACTAGACATACGTGAAGCTGAAGTCTGGGCTCCTGCATCATCCTGCATTCTTGGATGATTTCTAGTGTTGTGTGATTTGGACTTGTGGGACAACTCTGATTTCATGGCCAAGGTAATATGCTGATTTTCTTACCTGTAGAATTATCTCTGGAGGCAATGCAAAATCTTTATGAAAGCTAAAGAAAAGAAAGTTGAAGACCAAACTCACCAGTTGTACGGTTTCAAATTATAATCCATGAATCCATAACACTGCTAGTGGTCACTGGAAAGTTATAAAACATTTCCTCTTTTAATCTCTAAGTATCGGCTTATATTCAAATACAGTTAAGAATACAGTGAATAGGAAATAAAATAGATTTCATGGAAATCTATCACCAGTGAATGATCTGAAGCTTGACCAGAAATAGTTCTTATAATGTTGTTAACAACCATATGTATCCTGCATCTTGGTCTCATTGATTTACTTGCTATTAATTGTAAATCAAATGTCTTCTTAATTGCATAATTGCATGTAACCACAAGATCAATAGACAGTGCACTATTAAAAAAAAAAAAAAAAAAAGCCAGAAGTTCAAGTCCTATACTCTGAAGCATAGTTATACCCACCTGAAATCTTTTAAGGGGTAAAATAGGAACAAGATTAAAAATGCAGTTCCTCCATATCAAGTCCAGTCTCTCCATTATCTGATTTGCACTGACACCTGTGGGGCACAATAAAGACTATTTGAGAACTTTTCAAATCTGACACACTGTAGGATAGATCTTTGAAGTCATGTAGTCATCTCCCAGCTATCAAATCATCAATAACCAAATGGCTTGCTGAGGTCAAATGATTCCCAATACATGTGAAGGGGGTGAGAGCAAGGGTTGGTGAAGAGATTTCTTTTCTCCTTATTCCTCCCTCTTTCTCCTCTTCTCCTTCTTCCTTCCTGCTTCTCTCCTTCTCTTTCTCATATAGTTTGGTGACTGTCAAAACAGCATATCTGCACTAATACATTCCACTTAGAAATAATCTCTTATAAAGCACTGTATCACTTTATCAATATACTGTAAACCTGTATAATGATTAACTTCATTAGGCAAAGAAAGCTTCTGTTTGTAATAACGTCTTCTCTACCTAGGGAAAGAACATGTCTGCTAAGAGCATTGCAAAACAATTATCAAATGACAAAATATGACATACCAAACTTTTTAGATGATTGACTAATAATACTCTAAACACTCCCTCCTTTTTTTATTTTTTTAATTTATTTTGGTACATTCAAACTGTTTACGCTGCATAGTGCAAAATGACCATTAACTTCAATAAAACTTCACAATACCAAACCACTATCACTAGAGCACACTGAAAATGTGCAGAACAAACACAGCGAACTAGAGAATACTTAATTTTAAAAGATTGCCACACATTGTGTATTCCAGAAATTAGTACGTTCAGCATTCATATTCATTTACAGTGTCTCTGTATGACACATTCATTTAATGAAATCCTGATCGGTTTTGTTTACAGTTTTTTCAAATGTAAGAAATGTGGAAACTGACAAACACACACACACACAAGAAGGTTTTTTTTATTCAGAGAGTTGAATAAAGCCATTTGTGGAATCTGTAATAAGGAGCTTGTTTATACATGTTTATTGCCTGAAAATATCTTGATGCCAAGACTCGAGAAAGACTTGTTTCTAATTAGAGTAACCTTCATTTTGGAGCAAGGGCTTAAGCTTATAGTGGACAATGTGTCTTTTTCTTTTCTCTGCACAGACAGCTATCTTATATTGACAACGAGCTGTACTGAAGAGGCCTTGCACTGAACGGATAAAGAATGTCTGCATTGTGCACACACTCTTGGGCTGAATATTTACATTTGCCTACAAGAGTTTAGACTCCGGTAAATAGGGATTATATAGTAGATCTGCCTTTACAAAAGTTTGGTAACAGTGTGAAAAAGCTTGCTTCCTCTATTGCTTCCTCTATTTTCTTTACATCCCTCAAGAATTCAGAGATAAAACATGTTTTGAATCCTTTTTAAAAAACAGTGCCTCGTGTCCACAATTCATCCTGTATCTCCACCACTGCAATTTGCTAGATTGCTCTGATTTATTTAAATGTAAGTGTCTTTCAGGACAGCCTTATTCTATACTAAAATGATTGCAAAGATATACAGTTTTCAGAATAGTGCATTATCTTAGACTACAGAATGGGCATTCCAGGGGAAAAATTCTGATTATTCAACAATGAAATTCATACTGTTCATACTCTACACAGGTCAGATGATGGCTTCCCACTTGCCCAATTGTGACTATCTGAGCTAGGGGCTGAGGAGAAGGTAGAAGATAAGCAGGAGGAAAGCACGTCTATTATGATAGGATTTTTCCGAATCTTGAGTCTATTTTTTAATCAGCTTCAGGAATGTACTGGTTTCCTTTGTTCTTCACATGCTTTTGAGAAAATAGGATACTTTTTTTCCTAACCTATAGTTGTTTTATTTTTAGCATTTGAAAAGATGCAAAGTATTGGCAAGTTTATTGTCTACTTTTGTAACATAATTTATTCAGTAATTAAAATGCAGTGACTGTCATTACAAGTTCAATATTTGCTCACAGTTGTTGCATTTTGATATCAGAGACAGTTTGAGTTATACTTTCCTTACCTTGGAAAGGTATGGCCTGATTCATATGCCATGCAGAGCAATGCATTAACCATTACTGACATTCTCATTAACTGTCTGACACTCCAGAAGGCTGTGCCGCCATCCAGTGTGAGCTGGTTAGGCTGGAAAGCTGGGCAGAGAAGAACCTAATGAGGTTCAACAAGAGCAAGTGTAGGGTCCTGCACCTGGGGTGGAAGAATTCCAGGTACCAATATAGGTTAGGGTCAGACCTGCTGGAGGGCATTTCTGAGGAGAAGGATCTGGGGTTCTGGTAGACAGTAAACTATCCATGAGCCACCAATGTGCCCTTGTCACTAAGAAGACCAATGGAATTCTGGGCTGCATAGGGAAGAGTGTGGCCAGTAGGTCGGGAGAGGTCATTCTTCCCCTCTACTCTGCCCTGGTGAGGCCACAACTGGAGTACTGCATCCAGTTCTGGGCTCCCCAGTTCAAGAGAGACAGGGAACTGCTGGAGAGAGTCCAGCATAGGGCAACAAAGATGATTAAGGGATTGGAGCATCTCCCTGATGAGGAAAGGCTGAGAGAGCTGGGACTCTTTAGCCTGGAGAAGAGAAGGCTGAGGGGAGACCTTATTAATGCTTATAAGTATCTGAAAGGTGGGTGGAAGGAGGATGGAGCCAGACTCATTTCAGTGGTTCCCAGTGGCAGGACAAGGGGCAACGGGCACAAGCTGGAACATAGGAAGTTTCATTCAAATATAAGGAAATACTTCTTTGGGGTGAGGGTGACAGAGCCCAGGCTGCTCTGGGAAGTTTTGAAGTCCCCTTCTGTGGAGATTTTCAAGACTCGCCTGGATGTAGTCCTGAGTGATGTGCTGTAGGCAAACCTGCTTTAGCAGGGGAGTTGGACTAGATGATCTCTAGAGGTCCCTTCCAACTCTGACAATTCCATGAATCTGCAATTTCAGTAGAGTTCGATGTAGTACTAAATGACTTTTTTTTCTGTGTTACAAATGAGTACACATTCTCCTTGTGATTATTATTGAAATAGGAAGCAATATTTTTTCCAAAATCAGTTTTCTGAAATACCTACCCATATCATGGAGTAGTTGAGGTTGTAATCCTAGCCTAGTGGCTAGTTGTTTGGCTGTTATTGTATTCTGTAGCATTGGATATTTGTAATGACAAGTTTACAAGTGAAACTGCCTGAGAAGTAGGTTATTTTCTATGTAAAATATTGAATTACAGAATCACTGATTTTTTTTCAGTAACAGTTTCAACTTTCAGCAAATAGATATATTTTTCCCCTGGGAGCTGAAAATTCAGTACATTAAAAAAATAGTCATGTTACATGTTGGCCAAAAGTGCATCAAGGGGAAAAATCTTTGCTAATGAACTGAACCTACTGAGAGTAGTGGCATGAGACTTTTGAATGCCCATGGGGCATTATTATCAGCAGATGTGAATAAAAATATTTTAGCTGAGTATTTTTGACATTCAGGTGTTTTGTTTCATCGAATAGATGTATTTTTTCTGTGAAACTCAGACAAATCTTTCTCATTTATTTTTTTCATCAAAATCTATTAAATATATTTTGCTAAAATATTTTTTATGATGTATTTGTAAATACATATTTATTTTTTCTTCCCTGTACCCTACCTCAAAACCAAGACATTTTATTACTGTTGGATTTATTTTCCTTGCCCGGTCTCACAGAGAGAAAGTGTTCTTGAGAGACAGCATCTTTTCAAACACTTCGATATTAACAAAAATAGTAAGAAAATAGAATAAAAACAAAAATGTAATTGCTTTTGCTGCATGACTGATTGCTTCCACAATACAATTAAGCAAAAAGGAAAAATTATTGCATCTTTGGCAGTTAATTCGGGGTGTAGCACACCACTAATCCTCAGAGGACTTAATTTTCTGCCAAAACCAAACAAAGTATATTAAAAATATATCTGATCACCAGAAGAGAAAAAGACAATTCAAAAAAAGATAAATATGGTATACCTTATAAATCAGTGTCAGACCACAAAGTTTTAACTAAAGCCACCCTTGCCTTGAATTGAAGTGCTTTACTTACAGAAAAGACTTTGGCCTTACACAGAGGGTATTTTTAGCAGAAAAAAACCATCATTAAATCACGCTACAACAAAAGTGTTTAATCTTGTTGAAAGACAAAAAGAATTGTATTGGTTTTATAAAACAAGTAAACTATCTGTATGAGTAAATGCATCTTTTTTTTTTTTCATATGTTTTTGTATATATGTACACAGGTATGTACATAAATATATACACACACATATATATGTTATTTATTTACATATATTTAAACAACTTCAATTCATGCCAACCTACTCTTAAACTCTTACCCCTTAGGTGACAAAGGTTTTATTCACCTATGAAGACAGTATTTCCTAGATGCACTCTATAGTGATTTCACTCACTATCAAGTACTGTCTAATAGATCTTTTGAGGCATAGTGAACTAACATTTTCCTTATAAATGATTTCCAGTTTATTATGAGGCCATAAAAGGATCAAATAGAAGCACCCCATAATCCTAGATACAGAGCTGGTTGTTTATTATGCTGCACAGTTAGAGAAAACAGCTTCAAAGGATGGTAATATTTTAATGGACTAACCACTGACTCTTCAGTTAATTTCCTTGTCTTCAAATTAGGCAGTCTGTTTCCGTAGCATATAAATAAGGTTTGAGTTGTCTATAAAGGAGATAATTTTCCTTTTAGTTTATTAAAATTTTGTTTTAATGTTTTAGAAATCTATGTACAGCATGGTATGAATCTGCTTTATAGTAGTCATAGTCGTAGTAGAAGAAGTATTAATAAAAATACTAATAGTAATTGTAAAACCTTGGAATAAACACTTTTCTACCAAGGTATTAGGATTGTTTTGAAAAAATAACTAATTCTCACAAAAACACACATAGAGAGAGGGAAAAAGAGAAACAAAACCAAACACCAAAATAAACCTCAAACCAAACCCTGAATCAAAAATACAGCCAAGAATTAATTCAGGAGCCTTCTTTTTCTTTAGGATACCTGCCCTAACCAAACTGCACTTCTCTTTCCCAGTGTGCTGTCAAATACTGAAGAAATTTAGTGACAGGCATTAGGATGAGAAACCAGGCTTTGATTCCTCCAGGTGGCAGAGGTGAAATCAAATTGGCGTTTCAGGATGCTCAGAGCAATAAAACTTTTGCGAGTGTTCTGGTATTTTTTTCTATATCTTATCCTCTTAGTTTTTTTTAAACAAAAGACAATTTAAAACCCACTGCCAATTACAGCTAAGGAAAATATTGTGCACTTCTGCAGGTAAAGCCCCAGCAGTCTAAGTGTGAATGCAGTGGGCAAAGTCCCAGAGGCTAAGTGAAGCATAAATATAATTATTGTTTGACTTTCACTTTTATTTATTTATTTATGGCCAATGCAGGCTTTTGAAAGAGAGTACTTTACATGTTCATTTATTTAGCTAATTGAAAGTTACTTATAGAGGTCAGGTAGCAGATGTTTAAGTAACTGATAAAGGCATTAAAACTGCCTCACCTGCTCTGTCCTGTATTTTCTCTGGTAAAAGAGAAATGTATCTCTCCAGAAACTGTGTCATGCCCATAGTCTCTTCTTAATAAAAAAAAAAAAAAATTACTCATAGCTCACCTTATTCCTGAACTATAATAATTACTAGCAATAAGTCAAATCTTTTGTTCAGTTCTCCACACTGATTCTGTTGGAGAGAAGATCTGAATGTATATCTGCAATCTGTTGTGTGAGGTTCCTCCTTAGTACATCAAAAAAAAAAATAATAGTATGTTCAGGATCTTAATCTCTCCTCTTCAATACATTGTATAAGAAATATAAAGTAATATTTAGAGGAATAGAAAATATAGCCAACTGCCTTCTTTTCTTTCTTTTTTTTTTTTTAATTTAATTTCTTTGTTATCTAAAGAAAAAAGGTCTAAGCTTGGATTGTACCTAAAAAATCCTTGAACAAATAATTCTATATAAAAGTGGATCTCAATGGCAAAAGAATTTTGATGCAGTTGCCAAATACAGTAATTCTATTATCAAAATTTTGTCCTTTAAAAAACCAATAACATCTATAAAAGACAACTTATATTGATATTGAATACATTTCATTTTGAGAATATATACAAAGTAATCAGTGATTTCTCTCAAAATTTCCAACATAAAATTTCACGTAATCAGATTCCCTGTGCTGCTATGAAAGATATGTTCTTGTGGGCCCATATGCTGATGAATTGCACAAAAGCAAAAAGTAGCTAGACATAACAAATAATAGTAAGCAGTAGCAGCCTAAAAGATAGGAAATAAGCAAATAAGCCTAAAATATGCTAATTCATAATTACATGTGGATGTCTGGAACTAGAGATAAACTACAGCACACACATATATGTATAGGGTCAAACTGAGAAAAACAAATCTATGTAAACGAGCAAGCAATTAAAATAAGTGTAGAAAAGGAATAGCTAGGATAGGATACGAATAGATGGGATGGATAATGAATCCAACTTCTTGTAAGAAATAACACTGAAATGTTACCCTGAAATAATCTTGTTATCCTGGAATCTTTTTCCCCCTCTTTGTCAAATAAAACATACACGTAAATGTAATGACACCTACTTAAGAGAATAGCTACTAAAAATAACAAAGCTTTTATACCAGTGGGATGTGACTTAATGTCACAGAACCAACTCCACAACTATATGTATTTTTGACATCATATTAGCTATTTTACTGAAAAAAAAAAGAAAAGACAAAAAAGGAAAAAAATAAAGAATTAATAGAGACTTAAACTTACTTGCTTTTCTACTTGGATCTGTGCATTTTAAACAATCTAAGTGCACTAGCATCTGCAGCGGAACACTGAATAGCTGAAATTCCCCACTGAAGGCACATGGAAACGTTAGAGAGGTGAAACAAGCTTCACAATTTCCAAAACTGGGATAATTTTAGACATTTCAGCACCTACACAGGTCTCATCTCTAAGACATTTGCATATTAAATTATCACTAGACAATGACAGAAATAGTCACAAACATCAGCAGAATATATCAGCAACTTGTACATATGGACCATGTTTTTCCACAGGATGGAGTCAGGATAGAAAAGGATTATGAAAGCATTTGAAGCAACACACCACGCTGGTATTTCATAGCCCAAACATTCTAAGTACACACACACACAAACACAGTGAGAACCAGGAGTCCCAGTGAGTTTCAGATCCAAGTTTTATCTAAATCTACTAGCCTTTGATCAAGACTTTTGGTGAGGATCACTTTCAACCACTGCATAAAAGAAGACCGTGCTTTGAAAGGTTTTTCTAGTAACTAGACATAGGGGAATTAAGTGAATTTTATTTCTTTTAAACGCGCGTGTGTGTATGTTGGTATTCATTCTGATTTTGCAAAAACACCATATTTTAGAGTCTGCAAACGGAGACAAAAATATTTGCATAACATCTGCACTGCTTGGAGGGCTGGAACACTACAGCAATTAAATGCTTGCTATATAACATTGACTTGCAATTCAGGAAACTACTATAGTTGAGCTGATTTAATGTTTAGTTGAGAGAGAAGATTTACTTTTACTTTATCATTAATGTATCAGAAACCATGCCATAAACTTTCATTTTTAAGCATGCAGCTATAAAAATATTTTCCATATGTGTTTCTAAAGTGAAAGAAACTTTGAAAGATAGCAATCTAATCTGTTTAATATGTGTCTATTTGCATCTGTAGTGTGTTTTCTGATTTGACTGATTTTACACAGCTGTCATTCTACAGTCTATAATCTGCATGTCTGTGATATAAACATAACCTTTAATGAACAATAATCACATGCGAAAGTTGCTAATATAATGCTACTATAGCAGCACCTGCCAACACCTCTACAATTAGAAGTCTGTGTCAGCATTTCAATTATAAAGCACCTCCTAATTTAGAGGATTATAACTTGACAGTAAAAATTCATTCTGTGTTGCAACTTGACGTGTAAGGTCTCAGTTCAAAGCATTTTTATTAATACAGGTTTAAACTGGTTTAGATATTATGAAGTTATATGAGACTACAGTGAAAGCAAGACACTTTGTGGATCTCTTTTCATCACTACTGTAGCTCAAATGCTTTGAAAGGGAAATCCACAAATGCTACAGTTGTTTATATGCAACTAGGATCAGTGACTGATTTTTTTCCCCTGTTAAAGTAACAGTAAGATCTAAGCTTTAAAACTCTTCAGTGTTATGTTTTTTTCTTTCTATTGTTTTTTGGGATGCATATTTGTCATTAATGTTAAGTGTAATACATTGATTGTTTAGTATATTAATTTTTAAATGCACCAATTCATTGATAAAACAGACCATGGCAGTACATGTGTGAACAAGTGGACTAACGCTCTCTCCACAATGACATATCACTTACTGATAGCAAACCTATGAATTACAAACTTCCCAAGTGTATATTGACACAATTGTTCCAGCTGAGAAATTACCATCTACTGTGTCAATAATCTCCTCACCGAATTTGCTTATTGCTTTGCACTGACACAGTAACTGATAACTACTGCTCAGATATAACACTATCTATTGTGGAAAGGAAATAATTTTCAGATTGTTACAGGGTTAGGATCCATTGAGGGAGATAAATGACAGGGATTTTATTCTATTCTTAGAGATGTGGTTGTAAGAGGAAAAAATATCAATAACAACTAGATCCATTCTGTGACCTTGCAGAGAATATTCCCCTCCACCACTATTTCTAGCCCTGCCATGCTGTTCTCAAAGCCCCAAAGGACTGCAAAGCATTCTGAGGAGCTCCTAGATTTCAACAGTTACCTGGAATGATGTGTAAAGTTTTGCACCGCCTTCTTTTGTTGCCGGATGGAAGAAAGCATTTGTGCTTGACAGGGAAAATAAGCAGGATGACATCTGAGCAAGGCAACCTGAGGTGCTGGAGGAACAGTAGCTTACAAGCTGCAGCAGCAGGGGAAGCTCCTCGGTAGTAGCCAGATACCAGGTCATGTGGCCAGAGTTTTGTGCAGAGCTGCTCTTTGTCCTGGGCATGTGTCCTGGTTTCAGCTGTGATAGAATTAATTTTCCTTCTAGTAGTTGCTGTGTTTCAGATTTACTATGAACAGAATGTCAATAATGCATATTGTTTTAGTCATTGCTAGGTGATGTTTATACTATTCAAGGACTTACTTCAGTTCCGATTGAAGCTGAGAAGGAGCAGAGGCAGAACAATGGAATGGCAACAGAATGTTCTGTACCAGACACATCATACTTGGCCAGGGGTTGGAATCCATGGTAACTGCTTGGGAAAGGCTGGACAACCAGTTCACTGCATGGTGAGAATGACTTGTGTTGAATTATTTTATTTTGTATGTTTTTCTATTATTACTATTATTATTGTTGTTGTTGTTGTTGTGGTGATTTTCCTCTTTCTGTTATTTCCGCTATTAAACTGTCTTTATTTCAACCCACGAGTTTTTCTTTCTTTTCCTTTCCCCACATTTCCTCCCCCATCTCTGCTGTTCTTGGGGAGGGAATGGGAGGATCTGCACAAGCAGCATGGTCCTAGCTGCCAGCTGAGGTTAAACCATGACAGTGTGTTACACGAACATGTCCATGTCACATCTACCTCGTGGCAGAAGACGGGCCAAGTGAACCCACATCTGCCTGCAAAAGACTGTGCTGTCAAAAAGGAAGTCCCTGAAATTGTTTTCCAAGGAACACGTAAAATCTGTGCAGTCTACAACCATGTCAGCTCTCTTGTGAGAGAGGCAGCACTTTCTTTGCTGCCGGATGTGTCTGGGGCTCTGCTCCCACAGATGGAAATACTTGCATCACAATTTCAGCAGCACATGTCAGAGCTGCAGTTTTGCAAGCAGATGCCGTAGTTTGCATTCGTATGGCAGCAAGCAGGTCTTGGAGGTTCAATAGATCTCCAATACTTCAGATGTCTGCACAATACATTAAAAAACAACTTTGCAGCACCCTCTAGTGACACATTACCGAAATAGAACATTCTGGAAAATGAAGCAACCAGGGAGACAACCTTGATCTGAAGAAAACCATTCTTGACATTCCCATGATGGCAGAAGGTGTTCGCTTTCACTGTTCCAATCTTATAAGGTAAATTAAAAAGACCTGACTTCTCCAGGGCTCTTATAAACAAAAATGCATTTCCTTAACCTTAAATCATTCCAGCAGAGGAACCAATTTGTTTTGTATTTGATGCCATTCTGTTAAAATAAAATCAAATATTTTTTATATCTGTTAAGAACATGCTATGAATAATTTTTCTCCCCTTATAACCACCACAGCCCACCTGCTAATACAAAATCATGGATGTGTGTGTAAAAATTAGGCTTCATAACTGATTTGTGTCCAAAATCATGATAAATTAGTTTAGGACATGGTAACACTACTTATGGAAGGGCAAAGTTATCTAGTACAATATAAGTAGGTTTTGGTGGTTTGGTTATTGCATTAATGTCTGTGTTGTTATAAATGGAAATGATGCACATGAAAGACTCATTTGTTTAATGGGAGAGATCCAGATTTACCATGTTGAGTAAAACGCAAAAAAAAAATAAAAAGGTGTTGATTATGGAGTTTTGCATTTTTTTTTTTCTGTTCAGTAAAAGAGCATACACTTCTAATAAATTAATAAGGAGTATAATTTTTGGATATGTGTGTGTGTGATACCTGGCCTTCAGAATTAACCTGCTTATAACTGCTGGCGTACAACTACTGATTCTGTTAAATGATGCTTTGCTATGTGAGATATAACATGTCTTTTTTTCCTACTTCTACATATATAATAACTAAAGAAGTATAATTTAAGTATACTAATTATACTAATTTAAATGAGATCTTAAGGAGATGTAGAGCATTGAGTTGTTTTGCTGTATTTAGAAGTGTGCCACTTTAGCCCATAGTAGAAAGTTGGTAATATAGTTTTCTCAGAAAAAGAAACATTGCTACCTTCTTTCATTGTCTCAGCTTTCTCATATTAAATAAAAGTTGCCATGTTGTTATATACACAGACAAAAATAGCAACATAGAACAATGACAATTTATTTGGGGTTGATACATACTGTGAAGAATAAGATCCTTTTTTCATCCACTCATAAATGCCGAATATGTTCATGTCTGTCTTACCTTCCCCAAACTGATCACAAAACAATTTTAAGAAAGGTTTTCTTTGTAAAGGTTCCTTGAATTCAGCATTTCTTGTACCAAATATGTTGTTTACGTAAGCAATTACCAGTTAAAACAATGAATCATAGACCTTCTTAGAGAAAAATATTACCAAGATTTATTCATTCTCCCCTGCACCCTCACAGTCAATTTAAAACCATCTTCAGTACTTCCTGTTGCTACCTATTCTGAAGTGTCTAACTAATAAATATCTCCAGAAAATTAATATCCCTTCATGTAACAGAAACACCTATAATTTAAAACATTCATGTTGTACAGCAAAATTGCACAAAAATATACTCACATAATCAAAGAATGGTAACAGTATGAAGTGAACTTTGAAGATCATCTACTCTACCACCCTGCCAAAGCATGTTCACCTAGAGCAGGTTGGAGGTGGGTTTTGAATATCTCCAGGGAAGGAGACTCCACAGCCTCTCTGGGAAGCCTTTTTCAGTACTCTCTCACCCTCAAAGTAGTTTTTTCTCATGTTGAGATGGAATTTCCTGTGTTCCACTTTGTGCCCATTGCCCCTTGTCCTGTCACCGGACACCACTGAAAAAAGCCTGACCCCAACCTCTTGACAATATTAGATATTTATAGGCATTGATGAGGTCTCCTTGCAGTCTTCTCTTCTCCAAGCTAAACGAACCCACATCTCTCAGCCTTTCCTCGTAAGAGATGTGCTCCATTCCCTTAATCAGCTTTGTAGCCCTCCACTGGACTGTCTCCAGTAGTTCCCTGTCCTTCTTGAACTGGAGAGCACAGAACTGGACACAGTTGTCCAGATGTAGCCTCACTAGAGCAGAGTAGAGGGGGTAGATAATCTCCATTGACCGGCTGGCCATGCTTTTTTTTTTTTTTTTAAATGCACCCCAGGATACCACTGGCCTTTTTTTGGCCACACGGACATATTGCTGGCTCATAATAAAAAAAAACATTTCACTGAATAGTTAATAACTGCCATATAGGATATAGTATAATGTATATTATATATAGTATGTCTGTATATACTATATAGTATATATAACTGTAGCTTTCTTGGGGGAAGATAGCTAAAAATAAATAAGCAGAAAAGCATTACTACTTAGCACATTTATCAAGAGAGCAGAAAATCATGGCATATAATGTATATGCACAACATGTAGTTGAAACAGAGCTATTTCTTCAGGAAAAAAACCAACTTTTTTTCCAATAGAATATATTTTTTCCCTTTGAGAGCCTAGAAATAATCTAAAAGGTCTGCTTAAATCTCTGTCACTTCAGCATTTGTTGCAAATACTACACGTTTACTGTACTAGAATAGATCAGCAGAGACTAGAGAGTGAGTAGAGACTGATGTCCGTAACTGAAACTGAAGTGAAGACCATTTGTCATGTAAAATAAAGCAATTGCAACAAAAAAAGCCATGATGTAAGTGGCAGTAAAAAATATGTAAAAATCAACTTTAAGCGTCCAATGCAAGTCTCTGTACCTTTTGTAGTCCAAGACAAGAGTGGTGCCTTTCATACTGTGACCATGCCAGATTGCTACATAACTGTGTTTATTTTGTAGTTGGCTCAGATTAGTTGTTGTCCTTACCTTTTTCATTCTCCTGTTCTCTCTCTTGATTAAATTCATACTGTAAAGGAAGTGGCCAGACCTAACTCTACAAGACTTTTATTCCCTACATAGAATCAGCCACTACAGGATCAATCACATTATATATGTGGAAAGAAATTTTATGCAAAACTTAAAAATTCTTTAATATACTGATGGACACATTACCTTACTATTCTGTAGAGTCATTATTATACCATAACCTGTTTCGAAGACATTACGTCTCACTTCTGATAATTCACCTCAAGAAGATTCCGCTTGCATCCACCTGCAGCTTATTCCTAGATGATGAAAAAAAAGGCACCCTGAACCATCTTTTATTTCCTCATCCATTAAAATTATAATTTTTCTAGATGTTTCAATAAACTCATTGAGATGTCCAAATATTGTTTAAGTTACCTGAAGAATTTTATATACTCTTACAGGCACATTTGGACCAAAATTTGGTTAATTTTAAATGCCACATCTGCAAATGGTTCGAGGCATGGCAATTCATTCCATCCCCGGATTTTTGCAAATATCAGATCTCCTCAAAGATCATGCTAAAGATCACATTCAATGCTAATTCATTATCACAGATTCTTTCATTACAATAGGAATGTCATGTCAAGACTGTCTATTTTACTGCTTCAAAAATGATAAATTCAAATTTTATTTCCATGTCTTCAGAGGAGACTACTGTGACAGAAATATTTGCTTCATTGTAAAACTGTATGTGGATCTTATTAAGCTATATATTGATTGTACTCTACTATGACTGTAACATAGTTATCCATACAGTTATTAGAGGTAGGACTTTATAAATTATAAACAGAAAGAAATAGTACAATGCAATTAATTCAGTTTCTTTTAATTTCTACTTTTAAAAAACCATAGAAATCACCAAAGAACACAATAAAGTGGTAATCTCTAACAAATTAAACCTTCCTGGCTAATAATTCAATGAGTATCTTGTTATACTTCCCAAGAAAACATTGCTTTTTAAATTTCTTTGGAGTTTGGGTCTCTGAAGAAAGCTGTACACCATGGCTGATATTCTCTATTCAATAAAGTATAACTTTTATACATTGATCTGAAGTTCTTTGCACTCACAGGATTGTTCCATACTTCTAGGAAATGCAAAAATACCATTTTTTATGTTGTGTTATGTCATACAGGTGTTACCATTTTCTTCAATATGAGATTGAATTTGTTCTACAAGACATGATCTGACCCATAAATATGTTTCTAGTTGCCTGTAATATGCAATTATTTTTCATTAATTGTCACTAAACAGACTTAAGTGCTTTTTTTTTTCTTAAGTATTATTTATTTTGGCTTTTTTTTTTCCTGATGTTCACGTTTCTAAAATTTCCTTTATTTTACTTGAGAGAGTTTTTCTCTTCATATAATTTTCTTTCATGTTCTTCACAAAACAATATCTCAAAACATTTTTAAAAGGATGTTACTAATTCCACTACCATTTTATATAGCAGGCTTCTACACTTTGTCTTGGGTTTTGGCACTTTGTATTGCAGCCAGTCAAAAGAACATTTTTTTACGTTTTTGGGACTCTATACTCTGTTTATTCCAGTTTTTAATAACAAGTTTTTACATATTTTGTTTACCTTTTGTGAGCATAAGTCTTGATATCACCAGTTTTGTGCTACATCTCTTTTATTCTTGTATCATCAATTAGCTCAATGGTAGAAGTTAAATCAACAGTTGCTGATAATATAATGTCACTTGTGATAAAGCACTTTCCCATTTCAAGCTTTGCAATATCTCCCTCCTCCTGTATAAAAAAGTGTGGTTATTTTTAAAAATAACAAATTCATGCCATTTTATAAAGGAGTGAGTGGAAGTACAAAGATTGATTTACTGCTTTATTTTTGTATAAAATTTATGAAAACCCCATATCCAACCACTTGCTGAATGCTGTTGGGTATTCTACAACCAAACATGAATGTAGATACTTCTAAAATAATATTAAAACCACTAATTACCCTTGTTTGTACGAAAGTTTTACTCAATCCACAGAGGAGTTATTCTTGACATAAATGCACTGAATTTACCCTTATATCTCTAACACTGGCATGAATTCAGACACAGAGAAAGCAGAGTTACATGCAGCCCCAATGAATAACATAATGGCTTTTGCCATAGCCATAAAGAAAATTACACTTATCACTTGCCTTGTGTAAACATAATGAGTCCCAAGTATATCATGCCTTGTACTCTACAGAACGTAGTTAAGGCACATGTCGTAGAAAAAGCAAAACTGTATGATAGACATACATTAATTTACCATTCTCAACTGGTTATACTTAAAAAAGCAAAACCTGTGGTGAACAAAACCAATGAAAAATATTGTTGATCATTGTAGTGGCTGGATTTGATAATACTAAATATGCAAAATACTGACATATTTTTACTGTGATATTTAGAGAGGGAAAATTTATATTACATGGGATAAATTTATAATAGATAAGTATATCTTGAAAACTGACATGAAGCCATTAGAATTCAACAAAAACCTACCTAAAATTTGAGAGAAAAATCAAAAGAAAGTATAGAATAATCGATTTTAGACTACCAAAAAACCACTGAAAATGCTCCATAGCTGGCATCTGTACAGTCCAGAAAACAAGAGGAACACAGGCCTTCATCACTGATATGGGTGACACACGAGCAGACAGGTATGGATGACATTTTAGTGGATGTCTGCATTAGGCCACCTGATCAGCAAGAACAAGTGGATAGAATCATGGAATAATCTAGGTTGGAAGGGACATTTCAGATCATCGAGTCTAACCATCAACCTAACACTGACAAAACCCATCAGTAAACCATGTCGCTAAGCACTGTGTCTACTCATCTTTTAAATACCCCCAAGAATGATGATTTCACCTGTTTCCTGGGCAGCCTGTTCCTATAGGATGAGGCCTTGCAGCAGGTTTGCTTATATTGCAAAACTGAGAGGAGTGATTGATACACCAGAAGGTTACACTGCCGTCCAGAGGGACCTCAACAGGCGGGAGAAATGACCTGACAGGAACCTCATGAAGTTCAACAAGTGAAAGTGCAGTCCTGCACCTGGGGAAGAACAAGCCCCCACACCAGTATATACTGGGGGTTACTCAGCTGGAAAGCAGCTTTGCAGAAAAGTATCTGGGAGTTCTTAGAGACACCAAGGTGAACGTGAGCCAGCAGTGTACCCTTCTCGCAAAGAAGGTGAATGGCATTCTGGCCTGCATTATGCAAAGTATTGCCAGCAGGTAAAGGGTTGTGATCCTTCCCTTTTACTCAGTTCTGGTGAGGCTACACTTGGAGTGCTGCATTCATTTCTGGGTCCCACAGTACCAGAGAGATACGGACATACTGGAGAGACTCCATCAAAAGACCACAAAGACAATGAAGGGACTGGAGCATCTCTCCTGTGAGGAAAGGCTGAGAGAGCTAGGACAGTTTAGCCTGGAAAAGAGAAGGCTCAGCGGGAGGATCTTATCAATGTAGATAAATACCTGAAGGGAGATTGCAAAGAGGACAGAGCCAGACTCTTCACAGGGTGCCCAGGTACAGGACTGGAAGCAATGAGCACACACTGAAACACAGAAGATTCTGTCTGAATTTCAGGATTTTTTTTTTAATTTATTTTTTTTAACTAGGAGGATAACTGAATGTCGTTGTTTAACCTCAGCCAGCAACTAAGCACCACACATCCACCCACTCACTCACTTCCCACAGTGCGATGGGGGAGAGAATCAGGAGAGTAAAAGTGAGAAATTTCATGGGTTGAGATAAAGGCAGTATATAATAAGTAAAGCAAAAGCTGTGCACACAAGCAAAGCAGAACAAGGAATTAATTCACTACTTCCCATCATCAGGCAGGTGTTCAGCCATCTCCAGAAAAAGCCATCACTCAGTATAAGCGGTGCTCAGCAATAACTAAAACATCCCTGTATTATCAACACTGCTTCTAGAACAAATGCAAAGCAAAGCCCCATACTAGTTACTTTGAAGAAAATTACCTCTACTCTAGCCAAAACCATCACATTGAGCACTGGCACGGTTTCCCAGAGAGCTTGTGGAGTCTTCCAGCTTGGAGATATTCAAAAGATATCTGGACATGTTCCAGGTCAACCAGCTATGGGTGGTCCTGCTTGAACAGAGGGGTTGGACAAGATGACCTCCAGAGGTCCCTTCCAACCTCAAATATTCTGTGATGCTATGAGAATCTGCAGAGAGGAATAATTTCTTTCCTGAATATAGCCTCCAATTAAAACTTGTACCAGTCAATTGTCAGTGTAAACTACCAGAATTCACATTACAAAATCTCATTAATGACACAAAAATACCGAATAGATTTTAGTATTTGATGAAACTGCATTTATATAGGGTATAGTGAATTACTTCAGGGTAATAATAAGACCCCCAAAAAAGCATGTAAGAATACATATTTTTCCCTTTAACTGTTGATGAATAACAGAGCTTCAAGAATATGTTTTATAAATCTTTGATATGAAGTGAATGGTGATGATAGAGGATAAACTTTGTATTTAAAAGCATTAAATATTTAAATCACTGAAAATAACTTATTTCTTTTATTTTATATGATATGAATGCAATATTTTCTTGATTTGTCAATTCTAACAAGACTTTACTAACTGTAATGGTTTTTTTTTTAACCCATGGTCTCATTTATGGACCAGGAACCCAGCATATGAGGCACTTTATAAACTTGCAACCAAAATTCCAAAGACTTTTAATTTAAGCTTTAAATTATGGGGGGTTCTTTTGTATTCATTCTTGTTCAAAGTTCCAAAGTATGGCAGTTTAGAAACATATATAATCAGGATTTTATCATTAGTTATTTTTATTGTCATCAACTCTGGTAACCTAGAAATTGGATTAAAGTCTGCAGAGATTTTTGTTTCACCTTTCTTAGATCACTGGGTGTTTTGGCTGACTTGTATTTTTATCAGCATCAAAGGGAGGAAAAAAGAAGAAATATGTACTTACTTCTTCCATATAACTCATGAATAAGGAAAGGGAATACTTGAATAATAAGCATTCACAGCATCCTGTTCTTCCACTCAATTGTTACTGATGCATCCCCAAAGACTCCATAGTGTGGTCTGATTTAAAATGTACTTTGAAGTAGCTACAAGTTTGTCTTGAGCTAATTATTAAGTAACAAGATACTCTATACTTGACAAGTTGCATCATTTCTAAGTCAAGTGAGTCTCACTTTTCTGGTTTGTTTTGCTTTTTGATGGTAAAACTAATCCTGACCTTAACACATGTGAATAAATCTCACATCCAACAGTTTGCTGAAGCATCTTTCCAGACATTTATCGTCTCCATAGCTGATAATGTCTCCTGTGAAATTATATCAATTAAAGGCAGGTAAATAAAACAGTTTGGTGAGAAAGCCTTTTAACATTTCAGCATAATTAAGAAATGGGGAGAAGAAGGAAAATATTGAGGGAAAGTCTGAACAAATTGTCTGTACTTACAGAAGATGAATTAAAGACTTGTAAAATTTAAAGTAAACCTGCTTAGTACTGATGAGAGTCAGATTGCATGTCCATTGGTTTAAGTGCAGTTAGTACAAGAAATAAGGTTTTGCTCAGGAGAAATGAAGACTGATAGCAATTTACACCCAGTTAAGGACTGTAAACAACTATAAGTTGTGTCTCGCCCTGCTGTATGAGCATATCCATCCTAGATCCTCTATTTGGATAGATCCTACAGGTTCTATATTTTGGAGTTTGTGGGGGAATATATTTTTCACTTTTCTTCCTGGGGTTTTTTCTTTTTCTGTTTCCAAACGGCAGACAAACATTGTTTCCCTTAATGAAGACGAGGGGTTCCCCAGCCCCCTTTTCCATGAAGTTATTCAGCAATTTGTCTGACAGAAGGTTTATTCACAGATTTTGAGGTCTAAGATTGCAGGTACCAGATACTGAATTCTAGGTGTCCTAGAAATAATTACAGGTCAATTCAAATGCATGGAACTACTCATAGGTACTTCAGCAATTTTATCATATCTGTAAAATACTGAGGCTAATTTTGATGCAGCTCTAGCACTCAATTGCATTTTAACTTTACCTTTATCACAGTCCATAATGTACAAAAGTGTAAGGTCTCATTTAACAATTTGTCTTTCAAAACAGTCTTTATAAGGAGGCTACTAGACTTCTACCTTGGTTTATAATTGTTTAAACTAATGTAAGGTAACATAAAAAGAGTATAAAAGTTTTAGGAGTTCCTAGCAAGCTAAAGATGCAGAGTTGGACCATATTGACCTAGGGCTTACAGATCATGGTGAAAAGACTACTTTTATCAGAGGAGAATACTAGACATTTTAAAAAACATAGATGAAAAATTATTCATTCTAGGCTTGTGCTTCCATTGCTGCTGAAGAAACATAACCAGAAAGTAGACAGAGAGTTGTTTTAGCTGTTCTCTTTAATCAAATGCACCTGTGAGACTATGTTTTCCTAATTCTCACAGCTGGCATTAAAATGGATTGAGCTAGCTAGCCAGAGATTTAAAAGTAGCCTTTCAAGTTCACCTTTAAGAAGCTATATTAGCTTTCCCTGGTAGCCTGTTTAGTAATGCAGCATACAGCATACCTGGCTTTAGACCGGACTAGAGATCAAATCTAACCTCATAAATCTCCTGGTTCATGACTACAGGAAGCTGTCAAAAACTAGGCATTTTTTCCATTCTCCAGGGGCTGGTATACTGCTCTGGATCTCTCTTAAGTGCCCTGTAGCAGCTGATCACCAAAATGTGTAATAGCCTTGGGAAGGACTACACTACCCTTTTGACCCCAGCAGTAATATTTTGATAGGGCTTGACCTTAATAAGACTGCCAACATAAAAGCCTAACAGTAAGACTAACGAAAAACATTTTCTGAATAACAAATAGCTGAAGAAAACATTTTCTGCACAGTCCATAAATTATTACATTTACCTCTGGCAAGTACATTTAGAGAAAATCGTGTTCTGAGTCTACATTTCAGAACACTCAGATTCAATACCAGCTTGCAAACAAATGCTGGGCAAAATTCTACCACTGTCACTCAATTGATCATTATTTGACCATAAAATCCTACTGAACACAAATGGCTGCATTCCTCTCCCTTTTCGATTTACTCTTTCACACTTATTCTATTGTTTAACTAATTTAATTCCAAATTAAGGAAAAGAGTAAGGACTTCAGATGTCTTAGGGTGCCAGAATGTTTGCTTCTTTTTTGCATCATAATGAAAGAGAACAAACAACCCTTATCACTTTTACTGACAACAGATTCTGAATCAGTGTTTGTAACCCTGTTGCTTGACCACTACCAGTAAAATCTGACAAATAACTTTCTTCTTTCATTCCCTTTACAGCCATGTGTCACAGATATGTTATTCTTTTCTTTGAGCCCTACCACTAATACAGTTCCCTGCTGTACCTTGTGGGAAAGTGTTATAATCTGGGCCACTGGGTCCATGATGAGCTTAATTTCTGTAGAATGCCAAAGAAGTTAAATGGTTTACATAGTGTGAAGAAACAATTAAGCTGCCCAGAAGCTACATGATGTATAGCAAAATAATAGGTAAGAGGAGGACAGCAGCTTCAGAGCAAGCTAGATTCACTGTCCAGACAAGCAATTTGGAATTGGCTGAAGTGATGATGAAGGGCACATTGGCATAAAATTTCAGTGTAGCAAAACCTTTTCAGCAATGACATTGCCATGCTGCTTTTTCAGTGCTGTTTTTTTTTCTTTCATCAGCATTGCACTTTAAAAGCACTTGCATGTTATAAGTTAGTAAACTAAATGCAGATTTCACTCTAGATGAAAAAGTTCAGGCAAATTTCTTGGACTGTGCAATCTATGGGGAACACAGCTTGAGAGGCTGAGTGTCCTTGAAAACAACTGAGCTACTGCCTGCAAATTCTGTCCCTGATTTAAAAGTAGCATTTTCTTTTCCCACTAAAAGGCATGATGCCAAAGCCACACAGATGAGCTCCATCTACTTTGACAGTTGCTGACAGTGGTCTTATAAGTAAGTTCCATCAAAACTTACATAACTAATGGGAGTGGAAATTAGATTTTGAAGAAATGTTAGTTGTTAAAAGTTCTGCAATTATTTTCAGAGGTTGAATATATTTTCTCTGCAGTGAAACAACAACACAGCATGTAAATTGTTTATGGATTACATTAAAGCTCATAAATTAATTCTGCTAATTCTCTCATGACAACAATATTCAGTCCATGGTATGCTTGTGACCCTTTAGATAATAAATGTGCTTGTTTTGCTTATTTCTCATGAAAACTACAAGTAAAAGAAAGTGAAAAAGTCTGCATAATCCCTTTTGTGGATGAAAAGTAAATTTAACTTTTCAGAGTTTTTATTGATTACAGTTCTATAATATCTGAGTGTTTCCCAGGCTAATTAGATTAGCATAGCAAGGCTCCAAATGGAATCTTTAGCACTGCTTCCTCAGTCGTTGTGTGAAACTAATTGGGGAAGGTTTGTTTGTTTATGTTCGTACGGAAAATGGTAGCTGCTATTGTGAATGTCATTCTAATTATGGTGGAAAAGATCTGTTAGAGAGGATGTATGGAGATGTGGGCAGACTTTGAATTACTTTAGTCTTCCCTGAAAAATCATTCTAGAGCGAGACCTTTCTGCACCTGATATTCAGTTTTCATAAATATGTCTCTCTTGTACTGTGATCTGAGGTATCAATAATAATGATAGAATGTTTCCTAATGAAGACTCTGAAAAAAGAATCAAGATTTAGAATTCTTTTAAAAAGTTAATTTCTAGTAGAGAGTCAGGCTTTTTTGCTTATGACAACCTACACCTGTATGAAAAGGGTCTTGAGACAGCGAGGAAAAAATGTACTATGTCCCTTTTCAATATTTAGAATAATAGTATATGCTTTCTGGTACATATATCATTGTGCATAGGACTCCATCAGATGCAAAGAATATTGCAGTAAAGTCATCCTGGAAATCAAAGAGGTAATTTTATCAAGTTGTTCAACAAGAAGCAAAAAATAATGAAACCTAGTTTCACATGTATTTATATTCTTACACTCCTGGTGCTTCACTGATATGCCCATCTGAAGGAGAATCAGTTCTGAAAGGTTCAGTATGAATATGCACCTATGTATTGATTGGCCAATGCAGATACACTTTATAGCAATCTGTCTATCACCAAATGGAAGATATGAGGCTGAGTTTATCCTGCTTTTTTTTTCTCAATAGGTGTGCTAATTTCATTCTTTTATGCATATTTAACAAATAGTTTATTGGATGTAACGGTCTTTTTATTTCTCTTTCAAATCTGTTTAAAATTGATGAAAGGGTTTACAAGTACTTCTGTAGAAAAGTGGCTGACACATAAAGAGAAAGACAAATAGGAATGGACAACAAAACAGGCATATAGATCACATAATTGCATAAAACCTATTTCCATAGGAAACCAGGCAAAATAAAAGAACCGATTTCTACTCAAAGCTAATGCTATCTCATCATCTAGGCTTGATAGCAAAGCAGCTTCTGAAGCCCTGCATCTCTTTGATGAAAAGGAGCTGCCACTTCCAGTAGAAATATGTGACACTGCTTTGGAGAGTTCAAGTCAGACTGTATATGAGATACCTGCTCTTCACAGAAAAATTTAAATTGAAATATCCTGGCAGTTTGATAAGGGTACTGGCTACTAAAATCACTGACACATGCATAATCTGTTCCAAAAAATAGTTTGGTTTTTTTTTTTTTTTAATTTGTGTGTTATAAATACTGATCAAATGCAGATGAAGAGAAAGCTATTTTCTTTTAAAATCAGTCAGTAATAGTTGTTTATACCTATACAGCATATTTGAAGATATCTGAGAAGATGGGTATTACTATTTGATTTTACAGTTTAGAGAACTAAGACACAGAGAAATTAAATGGCTTAGGAAATGGTCATCTGAAAAGGCACTGTGGAAGGATCTGCATGCCCTCCTGGGAAGGACTGAGTTCTGTAATATCATCTGATCATTTAGATTAGGAAAACAATATCTGTCCATTATTCTGGTAATCCTGTCTGGATGGAGAAAACAAGGAGGACCAAAGATAACATCATCGCTGTGGGGAAGACCAGAAGCCGCATCTATGGGTGTTTGGACCACCTTATAGCAATAGGGAAAAAGCATCCAAAATCATAAGCACATGCCACACACTTGACCTCCACTGAGGGCCACAGGCCCATGGAGACCTCTCTGTCAGAACTGTGAATAAACTGGTAAACTAAATAATAGACAGCATTACAGGAGAGAAGTGTCAAAGCTTTTCCCTTTGGATTAGGGATATGTGTGTGTACGTGCTCGTGTATGTGTATATATTCATGTCTAGATGTTAATGGATAAAACTTCATATATACAAAGCTGAAAACAACAGATGTACTAACTGTGTAAAGCAGCCCTTGAACTGATATGTGATTCTGCCACGTTTCCATTGCCTTTATCCACTGCTGTTGTGAATGATATTTATTTTAAGTATGTCTTCCCAGTTATGTATTAAGATCTTTCAAGGAACTACTTTTTCAGGTAGTATTTATATAGTGAAGGAGGCTTGAACAAAGCTACAGTGTTGGCCTTGGAGACTAATCCCGTGTGCGATATGTGAGGAGCTGGGATCATGTTGCTAAAGCAAGCACTGAGAGGAGTAAACAGCGAGCAGACACTCCAAGGACCAAAAATGATTGAGGAGTGCTCTTTATAACTAGAAAGTCACTAACTCAATTGTGTGAGAGCCCAGACTCAAGTGTTAACTTCAGGTTTATAACTGATGGTGAAAGAGTTGTTTGTACATGTATAAATATATGTTTGTATATAGATCGGTGTCGGTTTTTGCTGATTCATGGAGCTATCTATAACAACCATTAAAATTCAATCTGGCTTCTGTTATCTGAAATGTTTGGCATAAATATATTCAGTGTTGTCACATATCTTGATACCACTTCAGATCTGTAACAAACATGGGCAAAAAGAAGCCCACCAAGAGGGATTTCTCCCTGTCTTTATTACTAGAAGACAGGAGCTGTGGGTTTGGGCCTTTTTTGTTTGGTTTTTTTTTGTGTAGAAACGGGGTAAATTACAAACACTTCTGCTCCCTATAAACCTTCTTTCACATCAAAATATGTAAGGATTTTTTCTACTCCCAAATCAAACCCCATATGCTAGTTAATTATTGTAAACTATTTTGAAATAATCTGAGTTTTTTAATGAACGTAGAGTATTGAGACACTTTCTCAGTTATCTGTTGTCTAAATAATTTTAATACAATTTTAATACGATAAATTATTATTAGTAAATCCTTCAGGTAATGATCAGCTTTGAAGATCTTAGACTAGACTTGTCATGTGGAAGACTTCACTGCAGATAGAATTCTCTGAGGCTTAGAAACAAAAATGTTCATCATAAAACCTGCAGAAAAATATCTCATCAAAATGCCCAAAATAATAGCAAGAACGGACTCAGCAGTCTAGAAGCAAAGATGGTTTCTTTATCTCTCCTACAATGTCAAGATCAAATTATTATGTGATAATATATATCAACAAGCAAGGGGACATCAGAAGAAATGAGATGACCAAAGAATGTAAATGTATCTTCTTACAGCTAAAGAGGCAACCTTCGCAAGGTGCCTCACACTTGCAAAGAGGCGAAATGCTATCACAAGATGTGCAAAATACAATTACACATGTAGTCATGGTGGAATATTATGAAGATATACTACCTGTAAAGCAAGGTGAGACCTAGAGGTACTTAATGGCTTTAGCAGTCTTACAGAGTACCTAAATCATTAGCCCTGGAAAGTGTTTATTTTCATAGAGCAAAATGAGTTGCATAGAGGTGTCTGAGGATGACAGAAAAAACCTTCAGTAAGTGGAAAGGAAAGGATGTAATTACACTTTCATCCACTGTATAATTTCAGTGTGTGTCAGCATCTTGAATGTTATATGCAGTTCTGGTCCCGTCATCTCACAAAGAATATAGCATAATAGGAAAAACTTCAGAGACAGCAACAAGAAAGATAAAAGGTAGGGGACAGCTTCTCAAAAAGCAAAGATTGAATAGACTAAGTCTTCTCAGCCAAGGATAAAAAATGACTGAGACGTTGTACGATGGAGCTGTATAACTATTGTGACTAACAGAGAGTCAAAAAATTTTTGAAACAAAGGAACAACAAAGGAAAATATTCACACAATTTGTAGGTTAAATATTCATAATTAGCACAAGATATTTGAGATGATAATTTTTTTGTTTAGGTCTAGAAAAGGACGGGGCAAGCTCGTGGAAGAAAACTCGATCCTTTGGATCAGGAAAGCCAAGAGCTACAAACTGCTGGGTAATGATAATCAGAAAAATATTTTTTCTTTATATGCCTGTCCTTCTCTCATCTTCCCTCATCTGTGGGCAACTGGTGATGGTGACAGCTGGAGACAGATCTCTGCACTTTGCTCACTTTGATTAGTTTGCACCCTTGGCATTAGGTGCTGAGATCTCTGAAGCTTGTCCTGAAACTAACAAATGCATTGGAACAGACAAAGATGCAGTCATGACTCGTCCTTGCCTTAGGACTAGTCTTCCCACCCAAAGGTAAGCCAAATAATGTTGGAAAATGCAGTTGTGTTTATTCATTTCTGGCATGATAATAAAGCAATAATGCATCTTCCTTAAAGTTCAATGAAATGCCAGCAGCAATAAGATCATTTTAAAGGCATATGGAGCTAAATTGTGCTTCAGTCCCCAGTCAGCATGATGCGGCAGAATGCAGCAGGGCAGAAAAAGGCTTCGTTTCTTTGTCTGTTACTACTTCACACACCACTAAATACGTATTTATCAAATGTTTTGTTTCCTAACTTCATGCTTTCTCTGCCAAGGCTAAAGCATGCAGATGAAAAATATGTCATGGAAATTACAAATGGGTGTATAGGCTATGGGGAAATGATGTATGTAATGAATTAAATCTGCAGATTAGATAGAGAATAGTAATGTGTTTAAGCAATATCAGATCAGGGTACTCAGATTCACCAGAATCACTGAGCCAGAGCAGGCAAGTTTCTGCTCTCTCATTCTTTCTCTCTCTTTCTTTTTCCTCTGCAGCCTGAACAGATTAATTGCTGGTTCAGTGCAAGGTTAATAATCACTACCAACTGCCAGATTCACTTAAGAGTTTACAGAAGAGATATTAACAACACACTGATATTGCAAAGCCTGGGACTTCTGAGAAGTCGTCTCTGCCAGGAAAAGAGGAACTGAGACTCAGAGTATTTTGTACAGACAGACCCAGATCTGCCACAACAGTTTACCTAGTTTACAAATTAAAATAAATACTAAAAATAATGTCTCTTACCTGTCCTAATGTAACTGGGCGCAGAAAATTAGAGTTTAGCAAGAAAGGAGACTGAAAGGGTGACATACAGATTTCATTCTTTATTCTAAAATATTTTAGTGAAGTAATTCATATTGAAATTATTAATTTTGTGAGGAACACGAATTAGACAAATCACAGGAATCAAGTCACAGAAGAAAAATATCTGTGTGTGTGTTTGTTTATATGTGTTGGAGTGAGGGGCTGGAGGATAAGGGATATTATAGACTGTTGGACATCCAGAGAGGAAACACCACCAGTAAATCAGGACTAAGACGCACTTTTTAATAGCTAAAACTTTTTTTTTTTCCTTAGTAAGTAATGTAGCAGATCCTTTAAAATAATTAATTGAGAATCTGACAGTTCCAATGATGATGTCCTGCAGAGATTAAGACAGATCCGAGCTTCTCCCAAAGACATATCAGGAAATGTGAAATGGCTCACTGAAGGGAAAAACAAACAAGCAAGTAAACCCTATTGCGCTCTTACTAATTCACTCCTGCTTACTGTAACAACTGCTGAGGTAAAGAAGGTGGATGCACCTTTGAATACTAGCACCTTGTCTAGCTGCCTGGAGTTTATTTAAGAACCAAGAAGGTGACAGTGTTTACCCAGTTTGAGGTAAAACAAACCAATTTTCTGTTTGGTAATTTTACTTTTTTAGATGGGTCTCTTCTAACTAACTAAAGTCTGAAATTAATAGCACATTGTTCAGAAAACTGTTCACTCTCACAGTGAAAAGACCTAATTATACCAAGGAATGGTCTGCAGAGAGGCCCTTGCTTATACTTATTGCTAGAACAACCAAGGGTAGAGAATTTCATTGTTTGCCCCATTGGAGGGTTGGAAGCAGAAAAGCATCGAGGGGTCATACCTGTGGGGAGGAGAGGACAGGACAGGTGATCCAAAACTGACCAACTGAGGTATTCCATCCCATCCACATCATGCTCAATATAGAAGCTGAGGGATCAAAGGGTCAACTCTCTTTCTTCAATGGCCGATATCTGACAAGGACCCTGTCTGTTTGTCTGCCTTGGATCCTGATCTGTGAGTTCCTGACTCCGTTTGTGGAATCCAGCTCCTGTCCATCACCGAGTCCTGTCTGGGAATCTTCCTGATGCCTGCTGGCAACATGATTGTCATCCTGGGAGCTTGATACAGTTTGTAAATACTGTATTATTTTTTTTTTACTTTAAATTTTTTTATTATTTATATTTTCATTAAAGTAGTTTAGGTTTTTTTCTAAACTCCTAAATGTCTTTAATCCCTTCCTCTCCTCTGTTTTTCTTAGGGGGGGAGGTAGGGGTCATCATCTGTCTTTCTGATTGGTCAAAACCACAACACCAATCTTATTGTGTCATGCACCCACTCCCTTTATTTTCCATGATGTTGCTGCTGCAGTTGGCAGCTGCACTGGGTCATTTGGGTAGAAATTTGTATTTTTTCCTGCTGTGCTATCACTTATTGCTGCCTGACTCAGGCATTAGTGTTCATGGCCCCTGGCCTGCCCCAGCTCATTTGCCCCACTTCCAGGAGTCTATCTCCAGTCAGGAGCTTCACCTTCATATTTCTGAAACAAACTTTGCTTTTGGGGAACCCTTCTCTTGGGCACCAGATCTTCTTTCTATGCCCCTGAAAGTCTAATAGTTCTATGTGCAGAAATATAAATCGTGATGAGCCTTCAAATTAATGATTCTGTCTTGTGCCTCTGTATTACCTGAAGGATTCAGGATGGTGTATTTGTTTTTAATTTGGCTGCCATCAAAATATGCCACCAGTCACAGGCAGGAAGTAGCAGGCTTCTGTCAGGGAATTCAAAGTTCAACTTTGGATATTTGCCCCCCAGCACACATGCTTTTAATTATTAGCTACATGATACAATTAACAATTTACTCTTTTTTTTTTTTTTAACCTATGACATCTTGATGGAACAATCTTTAAGAGTTTAACACTAGTCATATGCAGGAGACCTGAAATTACACATTATGTCCTACTGTACACATGCTTTTCCACCAGTACTGAAGATAAACCTTCCACAGTAAAGGTTCACAAAGCCTTCTTTTATACTTTTATATATTCAGATTATATCTAGATAACTGAAATCCTACATAACCCATGCACTTAGGGCTTATTTAAGGCGAGAAAGCTTTGCCAGTCTAAGACCAACCAGGGGTAGGCAGACGTAAGCTGAATAAAGCCCTTACTCTCACTAGAGCATAAAAGGGAATTGTGTTTCAGAAAAGTTTTGTCTTTTGAATTACCTTAAATGTACTTCTCAGCCGTGCATCAAGAAGCTTTATATGTTCTCATTTCCCCCATGCTTAGGATTATATCTAAAAGCAGCACTTAAGCCTGAATTAGGCTTGAACTTGAAATGTAGTAAAATGTACCTTCTAGAAACGTCTGTTAGGTCCCAGGTCAGGTTTCTCATAGTCTCCCTCCCAGACTGACGAATACTTGTCTTTGTTCTTTTGCTTCATCACTGAAGCTTTCACTGAATGAAAGCCATCACCGAGTGACCAACGAGTCACTGTCTCAGTCAGCATCACTGAGACTTTTTGTGCTTCAGTTGTTTGCAACATTAGATGCAATGATGCGGAAAATAACTACAAAGAATAAATAAATAAATAAATAAGCAAAGTTTTTCTTAAGTTACTTTTAAAGCATGATCTTGCTCAGACAACTAGATCTTAACATTTGGCCTTTCAGTGTTACAATCTTCAGTCCCTTATTTTTCATCAGCAGAGTTCTTTTCATCCAAACAATTGAATACACAGTAGGGTTGGAGAGCAAGTCATGTCATGCCCAGCTTCATAACTGTCTGATGAACCTTGATTCCAGAGAAATTACTGATTTTTGGTAGCTATTAATGATATATGAATCTGAGAAGAGAAGAGAAAAGAGAAGAGAAGAGAAGAGAAGAGAAAAGAAAAGAAAAGAAAAGAAAAGAAAAGAAAAGAAAAGAAAAGAAAAGAAAAGAAAAGAAAAGAAAAGAAAAGAAAAGAAAAGAAAAAAGAAAAAGAAAAGAAATTTTGAAATTAATTTGCCCAACAATTGTTTGATCCACAATGGTTTGTTTGAATTACCCAGATAAGTATGTGATATACTTATATATAGATACATAGAAACTTTATCTATTTGTTATTCAGTGACTTATTTTAAAAACAAACCTTCATAGGCCCATGTACACAAGCAGTTAAAGTACTTCCTAATATTTAGTTTTCAAATACGGTTTTTTTCCTGTTCCTAGCAGAATTTTCTTCCCTAGGTACAGTAGCTTTGAAAGATATGCCTAAAGAGAGTTATAGTTCAGACTTCATGAATGTAAAGCCATCAGAGTCGCTCCCATATTTATCGTACCTCATTTTCGTATGGGAAAAACAGTCAGCCTTGACTCCCCTAATACAACACAGAAGAAAAGAGCAGACCTATCTTTGACATATCACATGGGAAAAGACTGCTTTTCTGAAAGAATGTGTCTTTCTCACTCTGCTGTGTGGTATATTGCTGCATTTCTATCACTCTTTGATTGTAGTAGGGGGCAGTCTAGAATTGTTCCAACAGATACTTTTTTAAGACTGAAAGTCCCTTATACTTATGTAAATGGGCACTACCCAGCTGTGAGGACTGACAAATAATACAAGCTTGTTTTCTTCATATCCACAAGGAGATAAGCAGAAAAGGAAGGGTGTAGTTTGCAACAAAAGAGTCGATTAATTTCTGCAAATTCCTTCTGAGGAATCTAAAATAGGATTGAAATTGCCCCAGTATCACTACACGTGGTCATGGACACAAATTACAAACTTCAGCCCACCTAAGATTTGAATCACCTTATGGACAAGTTCATCTTTTCACTGATCCTATAACATGCTTATTGTGGCTATGTCTCTGACTGAAACATCTTAGGTAGGTGCATACAATTTAATAATAACTAAAAAAATCAGGTCCAAATTCCCTTTCAGTTGGCACTTTGCACACATAGAGAGCTCCAGGGTCTCTGAGACATTGTACCATCAGGTTCTTTTTCAGTAAGTCCTTCAAAAATTTTTTTCATGTGCCAAGAGATCTTCTCTTTATATTATTTTACATTTCTTTAGAAACAAGGTTGCAGTAAGAGCCAAACCTACAATTTCTTTCTTGCATGTGTATTCTAAATTCTAGGGCTGCATCAATGGAAGAATAGGGACTTCTGAATGCAGACCTCAAATCCTCAAATGTTTGCTTTGCTTCCTAATTTACTACTAGATTAATGTTAAAAATATGGCATTAGTTTTCTCATATTTCTTGATTTTCTGTAGAAGGATTAGATGCCCCATTCATAGTCAATCCATATATTTCGAATATGGCCTGTAAGGTTAGCTAATACTGTAGTATTTCATGATATCTTTTAGATTCTATCCAAATGAACATAAAAAGATCTTACACTCTCTGTCTCTTTTGGAGTGTTACCTGCTTGTATTTTTCACTGACTGAGTCGCTCCTGGTTAACCCACCCTACATCACCATTGAAGCAGCATTTGTCAAGGTGGAAGGCTGGTCTGTCACTTTTGAGGGTAATTTCCAACTGAATTACCTCTCTTTCTACAGAATTACCAGTGTACCCCCTTGGAGACAAAAGGGGCTGGCAGACTGTAGGTGGTGAGAAACTACTTAGGTGGCCCTGCTGCTTCTACACATCTACAGAGAGTTAAGAGCACTTCGCATGTAGTTATGATTGATGCTGATAAACATGCTCCATGGGTGGACTTTAGAAACACAGCCCCTGCTAGGCAGCACCGAGTCTGTTAAACAAGGAAAAAAATCAATATTTCAAGCAACTTTCTCCTGTAAATTGCAGGTTCTCATTAACCTTTTCAGTTCCACCATGACAGAAAAAAAGACTAATTTAGCAATGAAATGTCAATTCAGTCTAAAATGAATCTGTTGCTGAAACCTAATTTAAGAATGCTGGGTCTCACCTTATCAAAATATCTTCATTTAAATGCATACTCTGACTTTTGTTGCTACATCAGTATAATTTGAAAAGCAAGCTTTCAACTGCAATGTGAAGGGGTATTGGAAGGTGTGTAGGGGGATCAAGAGGGGAAAGGAAGGGCAAGACCAGATTTTCCATTAATTCTGTGCTTGTATGGGTTTATTTCTTTAACCTAACTCTTTGGTTAATTATTCATCAAATAATGCAATTAATGTATTTCAAGCAGAAATCTAGATTTCAAAATGACATTGAACCTGATACTCTGAATAATTATAAGTGCTTTCATCCGTGATACTTGAAAATGCTGATTTATTTAGAAGTTTCTGTTCAGAATTTATGTAGAACTAAGAACATCTAATAATATGCTGGTGGTTGGTAAATGAATACTACTTTCCCAGTGACAAAGCCAGTGAATTAAGCTTGATAAAGTAAAATAAAAAATTAAGTTCAACAATTTCTCTGCTGCGGTCATCCAATCCTGAATGTGTTCCTACTGAGCTTGTTATTACAAAGTCTGGCAGACGTTGCTATACTGATTCCAAATTTCTTATTTATACCACTTAAAATGTGCAATTTCAGGTCAGTTACTGGGGTCTCGACTAAGCCAGATTTCTAAGCACTTGTTTAACCTCAAACTGACTTAGAACAATTTTTTTCTGATAATTCAGCCTTGTATATTTATATATTAAGTGCAAAAATGGTAAGGAGATTTCGTATCTTTGTGTTGGTCATTATATCTGATAGTATATAATCTAGTGGCAATACACAGCTACACAGCTATAGGTTGCTAGGAAAAATGTGCTTTGCTCTATGTGTTGTTTCATCCTACATGAAATTAGTGGATGGAATTTCTCTTTTATGATACATCCATCATATTCAACCCCAGTTCCTAACTGAGGTCGAATATGTCTCTTCTGCTGGGAGACTTTAATTTTGCTGCTTTTGTTGGATATTTTCTTTGTCTTTCCTTTTTTTTATTATTATTTTTTCCTTATCTTTTTTCAGGAGAAATATTTTTCCTGAAATATTTAGTAGCATCTATCATATTGGGACCTTTCTAAAAAATCACTATTCAAAATGCCTATAAAATAAACAGTCTCCTATGTAATTCCAGTTTTCTAGCTCACTCACTGTTAAATTTTTCAATTATGATTTTCCTTAGCGTTACATTAAAAAAGAAGCTCTTTCCTAGCACTAAATACTGACTGTTTGGCACTTCTTTTCATTTTGAACTAGATTGCATAGTTGACTTACCAATCAATATTTTGATTCTATAAATATTTTTCATTCAAATAAAATTAAAGCCTTTGTCACACTTTATTACTTCCCTGACAGTGAAGCATACTAAAAAGAAAATCCCATGTAAAACGTTCCTCAGTTTGGTGAACAGCAAACTTTCCTCCTATGATGAAATTCCTAGTGCCTCAGTACAAGCATGGCAAAGAAGCTCCTGTGTTACCATTGTCATGACAGATCGTTACAGACAAGTTGGCTGTATATCCACAACCTTTCAAAAATAAAACTGTCTAACTGCTAGACCAGCAATGAGCTTTCAGAATTAGCTTTTAGTTTCTAAGGTGTTCCTAAGTGCAACAAAACAGTAGTTTTAGACAGGGTACAGATATTTTTTGGCTTTTTCTTGTATCTATGTAAATGCTTCTGCCTCATCTCCAACATTAGGGGAGGAAAGGAAGAAAGGAAGAAAGGAAGAAAGGAAGAAAGGAAGAAAGGAAAAAGGAAAAAAAGNAAAGAAAGAAAGAAAGAAAGAAAGAAAGAAAACCCTGAGAGCTTATGGGAAAAATCTTCAGGTTTTTAGGACGAATGAGAAAGTCAAAAATTGTGGAACTGAAAAGTTGGAACCTCATATCCAAACATGAATACATTATGTCAAGTTAGTGGACCAAGTCCTATTAGTAAGATTACACAGATGTATTTGTAAATGTGTTCTCAAGTCATCTTTAGAAAAGCATTCAAATGAGTGTTTCCCTAGGACAGCACCTGCCTGTTTCACCAGCATGCTGTCCACAACCTTAAAAAAAAAAAAAAAGCTGTCCAAGAAACAGAATTTTTAAGACAATAAAAGTTCATGAAACATTAAAGAGCAACATGAATTAATTGTCTCTGAGAATTCAACATTGTGTATTTCTACTTTAGGTGTAAGAAGAGTAAAGGAGGTTCTATATATTTATGCATATTTTAAGTTTACTTCCTCTGTATAAATTATGCTTAGAAATAGATATGAATATGGATAGTATAAGAAATACCAAATATTTTTACAAAAGTTTCTATCAACAAAAAATCATACCATATACATTAAGAAACTGTCTTCACTATCATGCTACCAACAAATTGTTGGAAGCATAACAGAAAAAAATATTTTGAAAGGCAGAATGTTGGCATTACAGAGGCTGATTACATTGTGTAAAGTAATTAGCTATGTTACATAAGGTAATTAGATGGGGCAAACTAATTTAGTGACATAAGAACCTCCTTTTTAGTCAATTTTAGTGAATCTGAGCCTCTTTTGGAATGCAAGAATATCTTTTAAAAATGCTTCTATTTGGGAATATGAATAGGAAACAGCATTCTACTTGTGTCACCTGGTGCCTTAGGAGATTTTTTGCCTGTATTGCATCACTTGTTCATTTCTAATGGGAAGATGGTGGACTTCTGCTAGAGAGAACTTCTGCAAAAAAATTTACAGCTGCTGTTGAGCTTCTGCAAACTTTCTGTAAGTGTTTCTCAATCCATAGGCTCTATAAGCATAGACATTTTCAGCTGACTGACAGTGTCACGGTTTCAGACAAATTTATCAAAA
>VXBJ01003621.1:0-44085 GCA_013400055.1 Nycticryphes semicollaris
TATGTTCAATAAATAATTTTTTACATGATATCCACTGAAGATATGACCTTCTAGGGAGTGTCTGACTGACACTACAATAACTATAGTTAGTGTCTCAAGGGGAACATACAACAACCACACCCATCTTACTATGCAGTTAAAAAACATTGTTATTCTTCCGACCACCATTAATTTCCCCTGGTAGTCACCAGCTCTATGTTTTTCCAAAATCTCATTGCCTGCCCCTGTAGGTGTTTCTCTTCAGTATCAGTCCCAACCACTGTCTTCAAGATGACAGTGGTAATATTACAAATAATCCTCAACATTTCTGGATGTGAACTGGCATATTAGGACTGCCTCTTTAACTTTGGCATCCTGTGTTCTATTTAGGACTTGATGCTACAATACAGTCAGTCGTTGAAGCTTAGTTCCCTGATAGGAAAGCACATATCTCAGAGGATTTCTAGACATGCAAGAGCAAACTGTAAGAATAATTAATAGTTTAGGGGCCTGAGGCTGAAGATCACCAGCTGCTGTGGTGAGGAATTGGAGTGCTTCATTTCATCTTTTAAAGATTTTACTTCCCATTCCAGAAACACAGCTGTTGGATGCCAGAAATACAGAGATAAAGACATGGCCAGATCCTACATATAGTGAAACACACAGCAAAATTCTCAGGGACCCAGAGAGGAATAACCTGTTTCTCTGTGTTGTGCGTGATTAACTTCTAGAGTTACTAAGACTGCTTTACTGCTAGATGATCTCTCTGATCCTGTCTGCAACCAGCTTCAAAAATATTCACAATCCCAGATACCCAAGAGACTTACTGCTCAGCCAAATGAGCACTTAGATATGCTGAATACCAACAGCCCCTCAGAAGAGTTACCAAAATACAACCAGCACCTGTGGGCCCCAAATCAGAAGCTGTTCTTCAAAAATATTAGCTTCCCCTACTCTTTCTGCTACAAAGAGAGACCTTAATTTATAAAAAAAATAACCCTACAACTTCATCCACAGCATCCCCATCCTCCTCAGACCATGGTGGCCAAGCAGTGCTAAAACTGCAGACAGAAGCAAGGCAGCCATCATTCTGCTGTGCAAATGGCTTGGTTTGATTTGTTAAACCTGAGACCTGGGCAGTGCTTTACTTGCATTTTGTATTTCTGCAGAAGCAAATGGGAAAGAAACATGCTGAGTCTCCCAAATGAACCTGTTGTCTGTCAAATCCTTTTTGGGTCCCCTACCTTGCAAGAAAGGCCTTTTGCACTCTGAATTGGACCTTATACAGGGTGGGGAAGGAAAACTATCATCTGAAATCTTATTAAGAGCAGGACCTGCAGCCCTCACTGAAAGCAGAAGGAGCCCACAAATGATTGCTACCTTCCAAAGGAAAGTCACTGCCCTGGGCATTCTCTGGAAACCCCGCTAAACAGGGAACTACAAAAAAGAGTCTCATTCAGGTACCACATGTGGGTTGACTGCTGCTTTCTCTTTTTCTTGTTTTTTTAAATAAACCACAAGAATTTACCATTTTTTGAGGGCCCAAATTGACCCACTGGGTGATTTTCTGCTAAGAAATCAATTAAGATGATAAGCCATGACAAAAGCTGTCACAATTTCCTTTGTGGGTTTACCACAGGTTACGACACTTCTGCTCATAAACAGACAAGTCCACTAATTCCTGAAATACAGACTCTGACAGTGGAGCAGAGTTAGACTGGCAGTCTCAGATCCACACCATGAGCAAACCCAAACACAGTTACATTCTTTTCCATTAAAACGTCTAATGAAAGACAAGCAGGCAGGATGCTGGATTTTATTTTCCTGGACTAGAAATCAAATTGTCACACCTACTCTAAAGACTGCAGATACAGACAGGTGTTGCTTGAATGCTCTCTGAAATCATTAACTACTTTAAAAACATATGCACTTCTCTTTGGTAGAACAACTTATTCTTTTAACATCTGTAGCACTACAAGATTAGAAAATTAGCTGTTTCTTATGCTCAGATAATGACACAAGGTCCCCAAAATACACAAACAGAGGTTTAGGTGAACCTAAATCAGCACTGAAGTCTGACCCCACATTTACTGGAGGTCACATTGTTCCAGCTAAAGCACTGACCCCCAAGAACAGCACTGTTCCCCAGCCCAATATAAATATCAAGAGGAGAAAATAAATGGCCCTCCCTGCAAATAGAGCTGTGGCTCCATGGGTGACTCCTTTGGGAGGTCAAATCCTTGGTTTCACTTTATAGGTGTAAGTGAGAGGAGGAGAGCACACAATTAGCAGGTAAGGCTAATCAGGAGCATGCTCATCCTAGCTGGAAGCTCTGGTGGTGGAGTTCACAGTGGTCTCACTGATACATCAAACAGCTGTTCCAGTCTGATCTGTGTCTTCTGCTCCTTTTGCCCTCCAGTCCTTCCTCTAGCACGGTGTTGCTCTTCACCACCAGCACAAGAGCACTTCTGCAAGGACCAAGCCACTTAGGAGTCTGGCTGTTCTAGGAAATGGGGACAATTTCCACTTCCCTGTTGCCATTGCAACAGCACCCAGCAGCAACAACAGAGACTTTCTGGGGACTCAGCTCCCACAGGAATGTGAGGGACTAACACTGGCACATCTATAGCCAGGCACACAGTTTGGGATTGTCACAGTGTCTACGTTTCGAGCCATTCCCCGGTCAGGAAGGAACACAGACTGTGAGCCACTTGCTCCACATATCAGACCATTGGAACTGGAGATCTGCAATCTCCACAGCATGAATTTGGCTCTCTTCTTCCTTGTGACAGCATCACTGCAGCTTTGTGATAACTTTATGAACTTATTTCCTTTCCATGTCAGTGGAAATAAGACTGAGGAGTGGTCTCTTCACAACAGTGGTGCCAGATCAGAGATCACTCCAGCCAGCTGTTCTAATGAGTAAAATTCTCATTTTGATGAGCAGAGACACTACATGAGAGATCTCCTCTCTTGCACCAGGACTGACAATGTTTAGTCAGGCTGCTTTAAGCCAGACTGATCTTACTAAGCATTTAAAGAAAAATCAAGGCCTTATCCTATGGGCTCTACCACAAGATACTCCACTGCTCCTGTGGGGTAGCGATTGTGCTCCTAAAGAAGGGAAGTGCCCATTGCCCTATACACTGTCTCTAGGCCAAGGTGATCTGACCTCTGTAATCTCACTGTGCTTCCTTGATGTTTAACTAAGTGATTAAGTGCTATCAAGTTGGCTGTGGTCATTCCAAGCTGTTACCTGTTTTGCCAAGCTCCTACTAAGGGCATTACATTACTTCATAAAAATACAACTCTTTTGATCCAAAGGTACACCTGAGGTATGTGCAAAATGCCTTCTGGCAAGACATAACAGCTAACAAGTACCTCTGCAATCACTAACGCCACATTGTTTTACTGCTCAAGGAATTCTGTTCATTTGCCAGGAAAAAACGATTCTTTTTTAATAATTGAAACCCAAGTATGTTTCTGAAACCTCCCCAACCTGTTCAGAGTTAGCTTCCTCCTCTACTCAGTCCAAAACTGCCCACTTACCTTCTTAACCAAGTAGCCCTCCCTTATGCGCATCGGTTCTCGCTCCATGTTGTCAGGCAATCCTGCCCTCGGGTCCATCAGCACTGGCAGTGATGTTCCTCTGACAGCAAAGTCTGTAGGCTGGCGTTCCTACAGCACAGCTGTGTCACTTTCACAAGTTCCTCTGCCTGCTAATCACATGAAAACAAGCCCATTTCCTCTTACAGAGCAAGAGATAGGGAAACGCAGAAGCACATGTGTATTTATAATTTGCCTCTGACAGAACAGGCAGCAGCCTGACAAAATGCTCAACTGTATCAAACACAGCCAGCCTTAACAACAGAGTCCTGGGAAATTAAAAAAGCATCTTAGTGCCCAGTCCAAAGAAATAAGGCCCAGTCTGCAAATACATGAGTTCTAGCAAAACAACAAACGGGGTGGCATACTGTGTTGCTGCTTAGTGCATACCAAAAAGATCTCAGAGACAGGTTTCCAACTCACCAGTTCTGTCACTGTGTCATTTCATCCCATCTTCAAAGTCCGAGTTCCAGTGGGTAAGCACAAGGGGTCTGGCAGCAAGGAGCGCCCTCCATTGGTAATGACGATGCGCCCTCTGCCGATACAAGAAATTTGTTTGTCAGACTTAATAAGCTTTTGGAGTTTGACGCTGAGGCCTCCCAAAGAGGTTAGACAGGCACACAAGGATTAAACCAGCACATAGAATCATAGAAACGCAAGGTTGGAAAGGGCCTAAAAGATCATGACAAAGGACTGCAGAATGTCACTTTCTACGAGCATCTTTTACTTGCTCCAGAGGTCATTTGGTTGTATTTGGTAAAAGATAAGGCAAAATGATAATTTCCCAAAAGTTGAAATAACCCAGAGTCACAACCCTTCTTCCCCATAAAGAAGGCAATAAGGAGGCTGCTGCATTGCCAAGAGGGAAGTTTTTTCGCATGCACAAGACTCCACATCACTTTTACAGCTGAGCCCATTCAGATAAGGGCTGAGCCTCGGGTCTGTCACCTCTGCCACTTCTAAAGATCCCAAAACAGCGATCTTTTTCTGCAGAAATTCCTGCTGTTTGACTCTCTGGCTCAGCCTTTACTCAGAAGTACAGAGAAGTCTGCCAAGGTCTGTGACAGTAGAGTAGAAGGTTAGAAGAGCCCACCAAGTCTTTCTCTACCCATTCCTCACTGATGAATAATTTAGGGTTCTCCCACAGATGAGATTCCACTCCTTCCTTGGTTACCTGTATTAGTGTTTCACTATCCCAATTGCTGAATCTTTCTCCTCAGTGTCTGGACTGAAATTTTCTTTTTTGACCTTTCTCAAATAGTTGCTGCTTAAATGATCCCTCCAGTCCCATCTTCAGGCAGAGCACCTGTGTGTACTGGTAATCTCGGGCTGTACATCTGTACATCTGCTTGGATTTATGCAAAGCGTTTGACACTGTCTCGCACAACATCCTGGTCTCCAAATTGGAAAGTCATGGATATGATAGATGGACCACTCGGTGAATCAAGAACTGTCTTGATGATCACGCTTAATAGGGTTGTGGTCAATGGCTCAATGTCTAAGTCACAGCCAATGATGAGTGATTTTCCTCACAGCTTGGTACTGGGACCAGTGTTGTTAGTATCTTTCTCGGAGGCATGGACAGTGGGATAGAATGCACCCTCAGCAAGTTTGTTGATGACACCAAGCTGTGATGTGGTTGACGTGCTGGAGGGAAGGGATACCATCCAGAGGGACTTGGACAGACTTGAGAGGTGGGCTTGTGCAAATTGGATGAAGTTCAACCAAGCCAAGTGCAGGGTCCTGCACCTGTGGCATGGCAATCCCAGGCACAAATACAGGTTGGGTGGAGAATGGCTGGAGAGCAGCCCTGAGGAGAAGGACTTGGGAGTGTCTGTGGATGAGAAGCTCAACATGAGCCAGCGGTGCGCACTGGCAGTCCAGAAATCCAACTGCATCCTGGGCTGCATCACAAGAAGCATGGCCAGCAGGTCATGGGAGGTGATTCTACCCCTCTACTCTGCCCTTGTGAGACCCCACCTGGAGTACTGTGTCCAGCTCTGGAGTCCTCAGCACAGGAAGGACATGGACCTGTTGGAATGGGTCCAGCAGAGGGCCACAAAGATGATCAGAGGGCTGGAGCACCTGTCCTGTGAAGACAGGCTGAGGGAGCTGGGGTTGTTCAGACTGGAGAAGAGAAGGCTCTGTGAAAAACTTATAGCAGCCTTCTGGTATGTGAAGGGAACCTACAGAAGAGCTGGAGAGAGACTCTTTTTCAGGAAGTGTAGTGACAGGACAAGGAGTAAGAGTTTTAAGTTGAAAGGGGGGAGATTTAGATTAGATATCAGAAAGAAATTCTTTCCTGTGAGAGCGGTGAGGCGCTGACCCAGGTTGCCCAGAGAAGCTGTGGCTGCCCCATCCCTGGAGGTGTTCTAGGACAGGCTGGATGGGGCTTTGAGCAACCTGGTCTGGTGGGAGGTGTCCCTGCCCATGGTGGGGGGCTTGGAACATGATGATCTTTAAGGTCCTTCCGACTCTAATGATTCTACGATTCTATGATTTGCAGTGCATTCCACCCAAAGCATACCTTTTTGTGATGCTCTTATGCATTTTTAGGTTGTTCAAATTTTGTTTCTAGAACCTACAGAGTCTCAGTACTTTGTTTCTTTGCTCATGTAAATCATGTTATTGTAAGGGATCAGACTGCAATTAAAGGCCCTGGTTGCTGACCAAATAATCATCCAGAGTTTACAAATCAAAGATTTAATATGTGCTTTCCAGTTCTCTGGCTGTCAAGTGTACTTGACATTCAGCCAACAGATTCTAAAAATATCAGAGATAGAAACTCACACACAGCTAATATATGCTCATGCCCTTTGGAAACTGAGCTAAAGTTAAAATTCATTAGTATTAATAAAAAGTGATCCGAAAGCTTCATGGTCACATTTACAGTGGAGAATCTGCCTAACTGTCCCAGGGCCTGGGATGAATTGAAGATGCACTCCAGAGATGAGATGATCTAACTGAATTTCATAGAAAAGTAGAATCACAGAATGGTTCAGATTGGAAGTGACCTTTAAGATCACTGATTTCCAACCCCCCCGCCATGGGCAGGGACACCTCTCACCAGACCAGGTTTTCTAGACAAATTGGATCAGCACAAAGCATAGGCTATGACTTGGCTGCATATTACCTCTGACTTTTCATCCAACCTCACCTGGGAAGTACTCACCTCTCTCCTACAGCATCTCCCCATCAGTGTTACCTGCAGGTGATGCAGCTTCAGCAGAGAAGGCCTAGGCATGAGAGTGACGTCTTGGAGGTTGAAGCTGCAGTGTGAGAAGACTTCTCTAGTTCTGGGAAGAAAGAGATGAGAATAGCTGAGCATGCTGGCTGCAGCTTACTTGAGGGAGCTCACCACTCACTTGAAAAACACTAAGGAGCTTGCCAGGGCACAGAGGGGTGCTGCAAAGATCCTGCTCTAAAAGAAGGGAATTAGCTCAGATGCCAAAAGGTAATTTGAAGGACTGAAGAAAAAAAAAAAAAAAAAAAAAAAACTACCTTCCCCNAAGCTAGTTTCCACTCCAGGCCCAACCCGTCAAATGTAGGTGTAGAGAATGGAGGAACAGCCACAAATTTATTGCTTTGTTCCTGGAAGTAAATTACTGCTGTATCATAGGTGAAACAGGATCTTGTCCTAAGTCTATGATGATCTATTTAGCTTCACATCTTGTAAAGGTCAGCATATTCTCTCCTGTGCTTCTGGCAAAACCACACTGCCTCCTTCTTCCTGCAGGTATTTTGCTGTCTGCAGAATATAAAGCAATTAATATCAGGTAACCATGTAGCAGCCTGGAGGCTGCAACCCACAGAAAATCCCCACGGGGCCTGGAAGGGTGAGTGTTTCTCTAACCAGGACCCATCCCACCACTCTCAGTGAGGGAGCAGCCCACAGCATCAGGCACCTCCATGGGGATGGGCTGAAGTCAAACCAGGCAGTCAGCTTGCACCATCAACAAGACCCATAGCTGGATATGTCTGTGGCAGAGCTGAAGACCAGCACTCCCAAGTGTAACTCAGGATGAAAGTGAAAGTCCAGGGCTAAGCTGAAATAGTGCCCATGGACAGAGACATGAGTTGAGGCCTCAAGTGAGGCTGGCCAGGGCCATTAAAGTGGGCAGCAACAAAACTAATGTCCCCAAAAGGCTGAGCAAAGGCTAAGAGCACATGGTAGGATCAGATAAGTAGATGAACTAACAGCATGTGAAGTTATCAGTTCAACACAGAAAGGCAATGCCTACATTGAAAGTTGCTTCTTCATAAATGTTCTGTTCCCACCATGTTTCACTTCCATGAGGTAAAACAATTACTCAGCAATTACTCAGCCTATGTATCCATGATCCATAATATGATGCCTTTTTAGTCCTCCTTCATGTTTGCTGCTTTGTGCCACAGTGGTCTGGAATAAAGTCACAGCCTGTGCTGTGTCCAGAGAAAGATGATCATTCAGGCAGAAATAATAAGGGGGAAAAAAACCTCGTTATAGATCTGACCTCTCATGTACTTGGGAAACTAATCGCAATCAATGTTTTCAGCTACACACAATTTACTACAACATGATATGTCTGGCCCATGAGGTGAGTAAAACTGATCCCTGGCAGTGGCCATTATTCTTCACACAGCACTTTAAGTGATACTATCGGATTCCTCATGTGTAAGGCCTCTTTGATTTCATACTGAATTACATTTAAAATACCAGAAGTGGGAATTGATGTAAGCAAAACTTTCAACAAGCCACAAAGTGCAGCAGTTTCAGCAGAATATACGGAAAAATAAGAATTCTCTTGCAATGAGCAAACAAGATAGGGAGAAATGTACATGTGGTCTTCTTCTGTGGAGCCACACTGTTACGAGATACATGTCTATATATAGCAGCTGCTTCCTCATCTGAAGCCCCATACACTTGATTGTCTGATAACTCCCAAGATAATTTCGAGACCATTTGCCGTTGACCTCAACAAGGGTTAGAGAGATTTATTTTACCCACTTTTGGTGTCTGCTTTTGAGGACCTTTAAAGTCATCAATGATCTTTGCAACAAACTGAGGTCAGTGTATGATTCACGATCAACAGCTGGTCCCCACAATAGCCCCTGCAACTTACTTCTTTATAGCTGCAACTACTCTTTGATTAGATGGCCTTTGCCAATATAAGAGTCCTGGGTGAATTGCTGAGCCCAAAAGATTCTTCTCATACATTAATGGTGATATTGTCACTACCTCATCATACATAGGGAATTGTTTTAATTTTTTTTAATGGCATTTGTTTCACTCTTGTCTGCTCAGTGGGAGAAACAACGACTGCATTGCATAACAACTTCCCTATAGGGGAAACAAATTCCCTATAAGGGAGCTCCTGCTGCTAGTGACTGCTATCAAAGGTGGGATGTTACTTATAAAACTAATCACATACGCAGTTCTGAGATGCAGGGATCACACCCTGCCTTTATCTTTGTGGAAACCTTGCTGGCTGGACACATTATGAAGCCCATTCTTAGCTGGATACCTAATCAAGGCAAATAAAGTAGGATTTTTTTAATATTTTTTTCAGATGTTAAATTTTCAGCAGAATATACTCTCTTCCCTACTGTTCACAATAAAATTAATTCATTAATTAACTTGTGTGCACAAAGAAACACAGCTGAGTAACACTAGATCTTCCATTTGACTTAGCAATCCTATATTTTACTACCATGTGTACATCCCAGCTTTAGAAAAACAGAGAAAAGGTCAGGTCCAATGCAAGATGTAGCTGCGAAATTCTCCTAACAAAATCATGAACTCTGCCATTACGTCCAATCACAAAAAAAAATGGTTTTGTGTCCCAAGTCCTGTGTCAGCCATAAGAATGTTGTAGTTTTAACAGCAAACAAGATCAAATGCAAAAGAATGGAAAGAATCTCGCTCCTGGGTTAAAAGCAATTTCTGTCTGTCGGACTGGAATGAGACCTGCAGAGAGCTGAATTCTGTGCAACTTCTAGGTTCAAAGACCTTTCTCTTTGAAGGAATGGTATCAGTCATAGGTAAATGGTAGCATTAGACTTAAAGAAATTAGATTTTGATCTGATAGTGCAATTATAATAGTGTGTTTGGGCTTTTTTCTATTGAATAAAATTGTGATAAGATGATTAAAAAAAATCTGGGCAGAAAACTTGAACCAAATACTGATGTTGATAGTTGATCTCAGGGCACAAGAAACTGACCCTCAGCCTAAGCACAGTGGCTCACCTAAGATCATGGTGGCTTCCTGTACAAGAAGAAGTAGCACAAGTCCACGTCTTTGCTCTCCACTCTCCCCTCCCTCTCAGGCAGCTCTGGCTCCTGAGAGGCACTATGGAGATGCTTCAGCCCACCCCAGAAGGCTCGATCAGCTGGTGGGAGCCAGCTTCCCATGGTGAGGGGATCATCAGTGTGATTTGTTCAACATATTCATCAGTGACCTGGATGAGGGCACAGAGTATACCCTCAGCAAGGCTGCTGATGATACACATCTGGCTGACACACCAGAAGGCTGTGCTGCCATTCAGAGAGACTTGGACAGGCTACAGAGCTGGGAAGAGAGGAACCCAGTGAAGTTCAACAAGGACAAATGTAGGGTCCTACACCTAGGGAAGAATAACCCCATGCACCAGTATAGGGTTGACCTGGAAAGCAGCTTTGCAGAGAANAGTATACCCTCAGCAAGGCTGCTGATGATACACATCTGGCTGACACACCAGAAGGCTGTGCTGCCATTCAGAGAGACTTGGACAGGCTACAGAGCTGGGAAGAGAGGAACCCAGTGAAGTTCAACAAGGACAAATGTAGGGTCCTACACCTAGGGAAGAATAACCCCATGCACCAGTATAGGGTTGACCTGGAAAGCAGCTTTGCAGAGAAGGACCTGGGAATCCTGATGAACAACAAGTTGACCATGAGCCAGCAAAGTGCCCTTGTGGCCAAGATGGCAAATGGTCTCCTGGTGGCATCAATAAGAGTGTAGCCAGCAGGTCAAGGGATGTCGTCCTTCCCCCTCTACTCTGCCCTGGTGAGATGTCATCTGGACTACAGCGTCCACTTCTGTGCCAGTTCAAGAATGACAGGGAACTACTGAAAAAAGCCCAGCAGAGGCTATGAAGATGATTAAGAGAATGGAGAACCTGTCTTGTGATGAAAGACTGAGAGACCTGGGTCTGTTTGGCCTAGAGAAGAGAAGACTGAGAGGGGATTTTTTCAATGCTTATAAATATCTAAAAGGTGGGTCTCAAGAGTATGGGGCCAGATTCTTTTCAGTTGTGTCCAGCAACAGGGCAGAAACTGAAACACAGAAAATTTCCTCTGAACACGAGGAGGAATTTCTTTACTTTGAGGGTATCAGAGCAATGGAATAGGCTGCCTGGAGAGTCTTTAGACTCTCCTTCTCTGGAGATGTTCCAAACCCACCTAGATACATTCCTGTGCAACCTGCTCTGGGTGACCCTGCTTTGGCAGGAGCGTTGGACTAGATGATCTCCAGAGGCCCCTGCCAACCCTTGCCATTGATTCTGTGATTTGGACGGGCATCCCTCCGGCGAGACCCCAGGGCGCGCTGCCCGCCGACGGGGGGATCCCGGCGGGGCCCTCCCCACCCGCGCCGCTGTCCGCCCAGGTGGTGCTGAAGGACGGTGTCGCCCGCCCGGCCACGGCCGGGCTCTCCCGTGCTCCCTCCGGGACAAACGGCGGGATTAAGGCTGCGGTAATCGGGGCCGGATTAACTCCCCGGAAACCGGCTACAATCTGAGCAGCTGCAAATGTCCTCCAACCCGGGGGAAGGGCCGGGGGTTTGCGCATCCAGCGCCCAGATACTGCACCGGGTTTAAGGGGGAAGGAGAAAACAAATATATCATCCGATGCTTTTGGGAAGGGCTAGACTGGCCGGAATCCGGCAGCCCCTCCTCTTACTCCTCCCTCCTCCTCTTCCTCTCCCAGCCAGCCGCCTTCAGCGGAGGGGGCGAGACGAGCGCAGGGCCCGTAGCCCGCCCCCGCGGCGACAAGAGATGGGCGACATCCCCGGCCTCGTGAAAATCAGCGTCTCCCTCAAAATCCAGCCCAACGACGGGGCGGTGTATTTCAAGGTGGACGGGCAACGATTCGGCCAGAACCGCACCATCAAACTACTCACCGGGGCCAAATACAAGATCGAGGTGTCCCTCCGGCCCGGTACAGTCCAGGCCACGTAAGTGCAGTCTCCCTGCCCAGGGCGGCTCCCCCATCCCTCCCTTCCCTTCCTTTCCCCTTTATTTTTAAGAGGTTTAATATTTTTTCCTGGCAGGCTGACAGCACGGGGTTTTCGCGATCTCTCCCTCCCCACCCTTCTGCTTTGGTGGCCCGGTTTCTAGGTCCCTGGCCAGCTGTTCGCACAGCTTTACCCAGCTGGCTAGGGAGAAGCAGCATTTCAGAGTCACTACCTTCCCTCTCCCTTCTCACCTTCTCCCTGAGCTCTTCCAAACCCAGCTCCTTTTCTCCTTCCTTCCCCACGGTTTGCCATGGAGACAGAGGGAAGAGCCCCCCCTGGCCCTGCATGTCAGGGATGCACCATGCCCAAGCCTTGCAGCAGCAACACAGAGACAGGGACCAGGGTGTATGCAGATGAGGAATCAACCCTGGTGAAGGGGATTCAACCAATCCATCCCCAGCTACAGGCGATCAGACACCACTACCTCTTTTCTTTTCCACACCTTTCCTGGGTGACTGCAGAGCCCTGACATTTTTCAGGAGCCCCAGTGAGTCAGCAGCACCTGCAGGTCTACTAAAATCCCTGAAGCATCCCTCAAGCACAGAGGCTGCCAGGCTGCAAGCCCATGTGCTGGCTTCCAAACTGGTAGGGAAGGAGGCATGTGAGGCTGCTTAAAGGCTGGATCCCATCTCTCTGCAGGACAATGGGCATCGGGGGTGTCAATGTCCCACTGGAGGAGAAATCAAGGGATGCACAGGTGGCATCTTACACAGGGATCTACAACACAGAAGGTGTGCCCCACACCAAGAGTGGGGAAAGACAACCCATACAGGTCAACATGCAGGTATGTGGTTCTCTGCAGGGCAGGAGCCTGGCATGGGAAGACAAGGGAGGGCAGCAGGGGGTTGACTCTCAGAGAGAGGCGTGGAGGTGATCAGGTTTCTGCCCTGGAGTATAACTGCCTGCCCTTCTCTTTGCTGTGCATCAGTAAGACAGCTGGTCAGAGCATAGCTGGAAAACACAAGTCCTGCTTCCCAAGGGGAAGCCAAGAGAGCAGCACAGGCCAAGAAGTAGTAGGAGAATTTCTGCAAAGCCCTTTGGGGTGCTGCAGCAGAAAGCAATGTGAGAGGAACATCTCACCTCTTCTTCAGGACATTGCTTCTACAGACTTCAGGCAACTCCCACCAAGGTCCCTGGCTAGGAATCAGTCCCAAGCCCTTGGCATATAGGGAGCCCCCTTTTGCCTGCCAGTACTATCAGGGGGTTTGGAACACAGCATGCCCCTTTCCACTCTCCCCTTCCACCTGTCATCTGCAGGATGCCTGAGGACTTTCCAGAGGCTAAAATCATGCCTGAGAATACATACATCCCACCTCGCCAGCTGTCTTCTCCCTTTCTCCACATGCTGCTATTACCATATTATCTCTGCATCCACAAACCTAAGTTCTTATGCAAGTGGCTTTTCATCCCAACCCTAAAGAGAAGCTCCATCAGTATGTGGCCATGACCCCAAAGTGAGGTGACAAAAGCTCTATCCCATAAGGCAGCAGAGCTGACAGAAGACAGGAAGAGCAAGCAGCAGGCAGATTTCCACAGCACTCTTTGGGTGACACACTCAGGGTGCAGAGGGAGATTTGTTTTGTTCAGGCTTTGGTTTCGTTGTTTGCTTCTTTTTTCCCCCTCTCCCGATTACAGTTGTGAGGGATTCCCACTGTTTCTTCTATGCCTCCTGTACCAAAAAGGGGAAGCAAAGCAGTAGAGCCATCTTCATCTGAAGCTCTATTAAGTGTCTCTTCCAATTTACACAATTTAGGACCTTGCCAAACCCACCAGATTTCAGCTTTTTCTCACATTTTCTCACTGCATGCAAGACTTCATCTTAGTTTTTTTATCTTCACTATCTTTTTTTCCTGGAATCATAATTTAGCATGGCAATCCCTTTCTGAATAAGAACTGTAACATTTCCATTTGACATTTCTAATAGTCATGCCCTAGGTATCTTAATTTCAGAGACCCACATTATATTAACAGTTATCACTTCATAATCCTAGGTTAATAAGACTACCCTGAAGTATTTGTCCACATTAATCACTTTTCTATACAGTCAGCTCCTTTTAACACCCAGGAAAACCAAACACCCAGTAGGACTTCTCAACCAGCAGAATAAGGTTGCTAGATTCCACTGCTGAGTACTTCAGTTATGTTTCATAATGTCTTTATACCAGGAGGAGAAAGGACAGTGCTCCAGGAAACCATCTGCTTTAAGATACCCCTATTTTGATAGGCACCTTTACCCTTACGTGAACTCTGAAAAATCTGTAAGCTTAACTTTTCTTAAGGAACAAAACAAGTCAAATCAAAAATTAAGCAATTCCCAGGAATTCAAGGAGGGTCTGATTTTCGGGTACAAGCTGGGATGGTTTGTTGCAGCATCAGAATGAGTAGCCACAATATTTGTCCAAACAGTTACTTTTACATAATCAAATCCTGGGATTTTCAAGCATTAAGCAGGTCCTCAACCTCTTTTAGGATTTTATCTTGATAGATAGGTTCTTAAGTATAGATGTCCTCATTTGATACTTTTGAGTATTAAATATAGGTAACTCACCTAGGATTTACATGTTTAACTCATCATTTAGCTGCTTAGCTAGACAGAGCCTTAAGATTTAAGGAACCAGTCTCAGATATCCCAGGCTGAAAACTGCTTCTGATACCTACTTCCTTAATCTTCAAAACTGGACTTACTGCATACAGCTTTAAATTTTCCTATTTCCTTCAACTATGAGGAACTTTTGCCTCCACTTCCTTTTCTAGAACAGGCAGGATCCTGATACATCCTAGGGAGATAAGGGTGCTATTTAAGGCATAAAATCTTAACTTGCATTGGAAATAGATTGTGAAATCAGTCCTGTAGTTAAAAACTGGTCTGATACAGCCACTGTAATGCCTGAGAGACAGGAGGTCCCTAGGAATTTATTTCCTATCTGCTTTAAAACTTTAAGCAATTTATTCTTCGTGCTCCTACTTTAACTGGCTAGTAGCCATCTGACCTGTTACAGTCATAGTTCATACTTGTAAAACAACAATTTTTGTTTCAGAATTTCAGAATCTGAGGATGTGTTTGTTACCTGAATATTCAATTATGTGTGCTTTTTATCCAGAAACTGTTCTAAGCTGTCTAGCAAATGGCATAAATTAAGTTAGAAACCTCTCTTTGGGTCTCACTTTATTCTTGGTCAGACTAGAATAAGATTGAATAAAGCAGCTAGACCTCTCTTCCCAAGTAATAAATAGCCATCAAATCACCCCAGCATGCAAATTTACAGGGAGTGATTAAATAAGTGTCCACTCCTATAGCACTGGATGAGAATAGCAGACAGGGAAACAGGCTACAAAGAGCAGGGCTATCCCTCCTCCCTGGGGAAGACCGACCAGAAGAGCCAGGATTCAGCTGCAGGAACCACAGGAATTCAGTGGAGCTCTGAGGATTCAGAATCTTCATTTCACCACAGAGCTGCTGCAGCTGCTAAGTACTGGGCTGGGGGGCACACGTGGTAGTAGAAAAGCTCTACAATTAATTCTTCCTTCTTGAAATCCACAGCAGTCTAACTACTCAGGGTAGCGCAGCAAACTGGGTCACTCAAAAATGACAGAATTAGTTTTCCTTATCTATCTTTCTGAAATTCAGATCCTCCATACATTAATGAAATTAAATGCTTTTCTTGTATCATACCTTTTACAAACACTGTTAGAAATGCCTTTTCTTCCTCAGTTTCCAGACTGAGGGTGACTGCTGCTCCTCTCTGACACTTTCTCAGTGCGGATTGTGCACAGTAATATCTAACATGCTTAATCTTTACTACCTTGCATTATGAGTGTATCAGGATTACTATCACAGATGTTTAATAAAAAAAACCCCAAACCTTTATTAAAATTTTAGTTGCTGGGAGGGATAAATAATCTGTACATCTTATTCTCTATTTCTCAAAGGAATTAGCAGAAACATTTCAGCTACTCTTTTAAGGTAACATTTGGAATTGGAGCCAAATAAAAACCTTACACTAACAGCACACAGCAACTCCTGCTGTTGTCAAGGCTAAATTTAAGTTACTACAGTGAGCCAGGGGAAGGTTTAAAGCAATTCCCATTATGCAGGAGCAGCTTACAAACCGCATCTTGAATTAAAAATAAATAAATAGATGTCCTTCTGTGAAAACTGGATACAGAAGGCTCTGTTTGCAACTTGGGAGGAGTCACTGCATAAACAGGCTTTTGTACTGACTTCGCAAGTGTGATTATAATAGGCAGATGATCAAAGGTCAGTTCACAGGCACATGATGGGAATGGAAAACAGTCAAGTGAAGAAGCTGTCGTTAGAGTGAGTGATGGAAATACTTAAGAGGAAAAAATGTTGAAGAACCGTGTGTCATTTGGTAGCACTGAATCCGCTAACAACATAACACAATCAACAAACCATACTACTGGGACTAAGAACAACAGATATAGGCATCATATCCATACTTTAAACTCTCTACAAGGTCTCTAGGCTCAGGAACTCAAATTTTACATCACCATCATAACTGAAGTCATGATCTGTCCTCGTAAGCCTCATTCATATGGCTTGTCTTATATTACAAGGATATCTAGCAATGGCTTCACAAAAAGTGAAAGCTTTTATTTTACATAACTTAGTATAGCCATATAACTGTTCACTTCAAACTCGCAAGCACAATCAGACAACTTGCAGCCAACAACTCACTACCCTTTCAAGTACTAGACCCTTATCTGCTAACACTCATTGATTACCTCCTTCGTACTTCTTTTCCTCATACCTAAGTCTGAAAAGCTGCATTATCACAGTAGCACTAACAAGTACAGAAATGCACAAAGGAGAATTTCTTTTGCTTAAGTTTCATGTAAAAGGTGGAACAGTGTCCTAGGCAAGGAGTCAACCAAGACACTGCAAACAGCTACAAAATACAGTGATTTCAGACTGAGCAAAAGAAGGAATCTTCCCAGTAGCAGCAGCAGCCTCTAGGTATGGTACAAAGGCAAAACAATGGCCTGTATCACTACATGACACATATAAACAAGCCACTTTGAGATCATCATGCCAGCTATTGCTGTGTCATCTCTAAGAATTATAGCTTGGATTCTTACTGTTAGTAACATTTATCCATATGGGAACTTGAATACTTTTACTTCCTTGCCTTTCCCAAACATATCTGCAAGAGGACAGTACATGGGGAATCTGATCCCTCATGTTGTATGTACGCCTAAGCATAAGAAAATTTATATGACTGCTAGACAGGCTTTACAGATCCTTGACTTATTGACTTGAGGAACAGCAACCCTTTATCAGCTGCTTTATGCTTCACAGTTTAGAAAGAGTGTTGTTTCTCATTAAGAGAGAGAAACCAAAAAAATAATCAGCTCACTAACACTGATATTCCCTCTCCCTCACAGTTTAACGACATTGGCGTTTTTGAAACAGTCTGGCAAGTCAAATTCTACAACTACCACAAACGGGATCACTGCCAATGGGGCAACAGTTTTGGCAGTATTGAGTACGAATGCAAACCAAATGAAACACGCAGTCTTATGTGGATCAATAAAGAGTCCTTCCACTGAAGAGACATGAAACCAATACTGCTGGACAATCTCCCTAAAGAAAAATCTACCTTTTTAAACCAGCAAGGAGCCTTAACAAAGGCATCCTGTAATGTTGCTGTGTTCCATAAGTTTCCAGCAACTACATTGTATGTACAGGTGGTGCCACTAAAATATTTGCCTATTACTGTATTTTAAGTTTACCATGGAATCTGCAACATTCTTTTTCTGTCACCCTAAGAATACTGAAAAGTTCATGGTAAAGAATATTTGATAGCTGGGTAGAGAGTTGTATCATCATAATACTGTCATAAGTATCTGGATTATTCCCTACTAAATGGTTCCACTAGACTTAACAACTTTTGTGAAGTGTTTTGCTTTATTGCTTAGAATTTGGATGCAACATGACATTGGTGATTTCTGTATCTATATTCGTGTTTGCTCCTAAATCAGTGTGCTCCTTCAAGCATTTTGTTGTACATGTCATCCCAGTGGACAGCAAAAAGTACAAATTACGGATATTTATAGGTTTAGCTAAATGGCAGCTACTGCCCTGTGGATACTGTGCTTTCATACCGGGGGATTTGGAAACTCGTTCTCCCTTTTGTTAAGTCCTGTAAGATATTCTGTGAAGTTTGCTAATTTACCAAATCTCTCAAAATAAGATTCTTTGTTGTTAAGTTTCCCAGTCTCTGAAATAAGCCTTAGGAAAAGGTATAAACCACACTAACCTGAATGCAGGAAAGCAATAAATCAGCTGTGGTATCAAAGACATCTAACAACATGGCTAATACCTATTTTAAGACCATATAGTATTATTGAAAGATACAGCAGCCATACTTAATTCAGTTCTTAGAGTAAGAGTTCTGACAGTAGTCTCCTTTTTTCTTAATGATACATTGCTCAAATCAGTGAAATTCTACAAATAAACTTATTCAAGCCTAACCACTGTATTACACCTAAACCAACAGGATTTCCGATTAATGAACACTCAGCAGCATGAAGAGTGCAGATCCCAGTGTACTCTTTCAAACAAAGATAAGCGTGTAAGCATTTGCATGGTTATAAGTAAAGGTGCTACATAAACACTAGACCAGTGTTTAATACATACAGACAACAAAAAACAAACATACTTTCTTTCAGTAAAGAAAGCAGGGAAACAACTACACTGTCCCATCCCCAACTTGGCCTGAAGGAAGCTGTCAGTTCTTGCATATCTGTTATTCCCTTTGTGATTAATTTGTAAATTGTGTATGCAAATGGTAACCATGATTTTTGATCTTTGTAATAAAGAACTTAAACAACTTCTTCTTTAGTATGACTATCTAAATGAGTTGAAAATACTGTAGTTTTAGAAAATCAGACAGCAGAGGGTAAGTAGCCAGTGCTTTCCAGTCCAAAGTACCTCATGTTCTCTACCCAAATCTAGTGATTCTAGGAAATACAGATCTGATGTGCTAGAATGCAGACACTTAATGTGGTAATACAGCTTATTGATAAAATTCAACTACATTTTCTTGCACTAACATAGTGTGGAAAGTAGAGATTTAGGACAGAAGCAAAATACCAAACAAATAGTTTCTTCCATCGAATTATTAATCAGAAATCTTGACTGCAGATTTCCACATACAAAAGAACCTGACATTAGCACAAATGTAAGAGCCCTCTGAACAGTGAGCTGCATCTCTATTCTGAGGTGATATTACACAATGAAAGTTCACTGCAATGAAATTCTAGAAATAATCCTCGGGGTTAATGTCTCTCCTAGGCTCTTGCTAGACTACAGAAAAAAATGCTTCAAAATTTAAAAATTGAATTTGCTTAGTTCAGATGAAACCTGTATTTCAGGCAGAAGTGTTATTGCCACCACTTTAGCAGAAATTTTCAGATAACCAGGTCTCAAAGATACCAAACTCCCAGGTGTCAATAAATTCTATCTCTGCACTGCTAGAGTATGATTTTCTTCCACAACAATTGGCATACTTTGGTTTATTTTGTTTGATCATACAAACCAGAACCACATCAGCAAGAAATATGTAGGATTCATAAATTGACAGAGAAACTCCTGTCCTAGGAAAATTAAAATGTGTAAGACTGTAAGACAGGCCTTCACTTCTATGGTCAACTTCTTAAACTTCTTGACTCATTGATGTCCAAGCCCTGCAGCATTTCAAAAATGTTATAATGAATAAATCCAGCCCATCCTGGCATAGAAGGGCTATGCCTCTACATCCCGATACTGAACACTGCTGCCTGGGACCATAGCACTCCTTCCACAGACAGTAGCAGTGATAGAAAGGATGAGGACTGGTTAACAACTTTCCATGGTGTAAATGGCATTTATCAGCTGTTACATCCTTCTCCCCTAGATGAGATTTAAACATATTGAAATGTGGTTCAATGTTTTACATTATTTCTAATTAGAAGATTATTCACATGGTGTAAGCATCTGTACCACCATGGATAACAGCACTGATGCTCTGTATGCGTAAAGCATAATAGTCCCAAAGGCTTCCCCTTGCTCAACAAGTGCTTTGCTAACACAGCAAGTATTTGCTGCTGATAAAGGAGACCCAAGAGTTCTCATGCAGTTCTCTAATGTTTTTAATTTCTTTCATCCAGGACAGCTCTGGTAAATATTCATAAGGCTTGAGTCACTAAAAAACCGTTGCTGTGACAGCTTTATGCATTATTCAGTCAGCAGAATCTAATCTCCAGACAAGTTTCTTCACACAGCTTCTTCTAATCAGTATTTCCATTTTGGGGCAGAACTCCAAAATTCAGAACAGGACACAATACACAGACCTTAAATATATATTTATTTCTATCCATTACAATTTCAGAAAGTGATGACAATGTGTTTATCCAGCTGACACCACAAAGAGCTCATATATGAAGGTTTTATACATGACAGACTTCAAGACTTTTCTCATTAAGTGCCCAGCTTTCATTTTCATAATCAAGATTGAAATAAATACACCAAAATTTTCAGAGTCACTTTTTCATCTATATTTAGGTAGCAGTTAGTACTTTCAGACTGCTGAGTAAAAGGATCCAAAAGCAAGTTATTAGTCACTATTATTACAGTTCTGATCCTTCACAGGGCTTGCATTAGATCACTAGAGTTTGCACAAGGTTTTGTGTTTAGCACAGCTACTACAGGCTTTGGTATCTCCTACCTCTCACTGTATCTGAAAAAGAAGTAACATTGCTAAAGTCTTCATGCCCTACTAACATAAGTTTGAGAAGTTTCACTGGCTTCAGCTGAGGCTCTGAAGACTCCAATGCCTTCCAGATGCAGAGTGACCCTCAGTGATTCCAGATCAGCAGAGTAACAGAAAACCTCATTTATTACATTCTTTCTGTAAAAGATGTGAACAGAACTTCTATAAAATGAAGCTGTAAATTTTGTAATACAAGCCTTTTACATGCCATTTAGTTAAAGGCACCTGCCTCACTTGCTACGTAAAATTTTGACGCATGTGCTATGTTGAACAGATCTACTCATCTAGAGTCTCCGTGTCAAGCTTTGATTAAATAAGGCCATGGCACATTGCAATGCTAACCTCTTTTTGAGATCTGAAACAAGTGCTGTGGCTTTCAGAATCCAAAACATGGAGCATCGCATTAATAACTGTGTCAACCCTGAAGCACAAGCAGTGGTATAATGAGTCCTACAACTTTCATGTTTTCCCTTAACTCTACAAAGCTCACAAGCCTATGACAGGAAAGTCCCCTCCATGCAGCTAATCCAGACCTTTGGCATGGAGAGACCAGCACTCCTGTTCACAGGCCTTCCCTGCTGCGTGCTTGGCAGCTTTCACCAGCATTCCTTGGACTGTTTCCTTTCCCCCTCTCCCTAAGAGCAGGATTTAAGGCTTCAAATTCCTGTGAGTCCTGGCTTTCTGCCTTACGGCTGCATCAACTCAGGAATAGCCAAAGCAGTCCTCTCTGCATTGTTTTCTCTGTCCCTACCTCAAAGTTGTTGATTACTTCTCTTGTTAATTGATACAGCTTAGTTCAGTGCACTCAGGAAGGATAATCTTGCGCCTGACCATATACATTACGTATAACCTTCTCTGCCTCTTCCTGCAGAAGATATTCACAGGGATTCCAAGTGTGAACTAACTATAAATAGGAACAAAATGACCAGCTAAATAAAGAAGTGAAGCTGGATTACAGAAAGCAGTGCTGTCAGTGGTAGAGGTTCTGCAGCATCTACCATTTCCTCTGTGCTCTAACACTTACTGAACCTCTCTGTATAATAAGAGACACACAAGTGAAGAATCACAAGTTCACAAAGAGTTCTCCAATTGCAATCATTGGAGTTTGTAATCTTTCAGCCTGCAGTGAGTTGTACCACTCAGCTCTGAGTACACAAACAGACCTCTACTGGGACAAGGCTTAAAAGCAATGACAGCTTCTCTCTCTCAATGTTGATGCCAAAAATCTTAAATTAAAAAAATAATTCATAACAACACATCTACAGTGACCAAGCAAAAGGCTTTAATACTCTATTTTTCCTCATTTAAACAAACTTGTGTCTCAATGCTGCCATATACAAGTGCTTCATAAGTGCATTCCTAAGGTCTTTGTTTCCCTCCCCCATAGGAGAGACACTCCTACTCCCTTTATCCTAGACAGCCAGGAACAGCCTCATATCCCATCCGGTAACCTCTGTAGCCTTTGAACAATCCTGAGAAGAGCATTAATAAACTATCAGCTGATGATGATGAAGGCAGCACAGGCAAGAAACATATGACTGTGCTGGAGGTAAGGCAGGTCTTCTACCCATTCTCAGCATGGTAAATGCAAGGTTAGGTGCCATCCCGTTGTTACAGGAGCGACTGTAATAATGCTGATAATATCTACATTAAGCTACCAATATGTGCTACAGGGACCAAATGTTCTCAGAATCTTGGACTGAATCATTATGAGTTTAATGTGAGCCCCAGAGGATGGTAAAGAAAACAAGAAAAGGTGCCAAATGCACTCCTGGAATAAAGTTCCACCAAAGGTATGGCACTAACACAAGGGACAAATTTGTCCCACTATGCTAGAATGCACCCTTGCTTTAAACAGAACTGTAAGAATTTAGACCTAACCACTTTATTACAAATTAAATAAAACTCATGGAGGAAATTTCCTTTTGAGGACAAGAGGAAATGGGCACAAACTTGTACATAAGTGGCTAAGGCAATCAGAGATTAGTTCTTAGTTCAACCCTGCCCAAATCCAAATCCAACACCAGGATAAAATGTGGACATGCAGCTACCTCCTGCCTCCAACTCCTGCATCCCAGTTTCCCCAAAGAAATTACCTTGGTGAACTGTCTGAGTGTAAAATGAAGCCTGAGCGACTTGCTCTGTTCTAGAACACAGAGCTAACCTGTATCATACCATGGCCAGGGTGACCTCTTAGCAACCATCTCACTCATCTTTATTCTAATCAGAATGCCAAAATGTATACATTAACCATGTTGCCATCATTGCCTTCTTACCTCCTATACCACCACTGAACCTTTAGAAGAGCAGACTATGAAGAGGATAACCTTATATTGCAAGAAGAGCCACAGATTCTTCACAGTTAGTACACACTACCTGGTTTTACTTCACTGGCTCCAAAGAAAAGACAAGTCTAAACTGTTTAGCAACCCACTTTCTGACAAGTACTTTATGCAAGCTACTGTGAGAAAACAAGAAACTGGCTGTGGAAAATCAATAAACTGGAGTCCTAAAACCCAAAGTCATTATTTCTGCACAAGGCATCATTTTTTACATTGTTCTCCTTACATAAAGAAGTCTCCTCTCTGTCAAGACAGTGTAAGGTAGCCCAGGAAAACTCAGTCAGATTTCATTGTCACTGTTCCCATTTGCTTGTTGTAAAGACTGTATAAATTTTCTTTCTATTTTTCAGATTCTTCATTTCTTAACGCTACAAATCTTGATGTAAGCTAACAATTTGTGTGGACTAACAATGCAATTCCTTAAATATCCACCTAGATTTCTCTTTTACAGCACATCTGTTAAAACAGCCAGCTCTTATTTTCTGGAGAGAAAATTGACAAGAACTCACATACTTATATGTATGTTCATGCACACACCCACATGCAAAGAAGTGTTTAATATGTTGAACATAGCCCCAGTTTTAAAATTTACAAATAAAAAGGGCCAAACCCCAAGTTAACAGCAAGATCAAGTGTTAAATCCAGTAAATCTTTCTCCTTTATGTGCTCATTACAAGTGTCATGCAAACACCTTCCATTCCAGGATGTTCAAGGCTGTTTTAGTCCATATTTTATTTAACACTGGAGAACTTCAATTGAGGGGGAAAAATAAAAAAAAGTAGAATCAATTTTAGTTCACCTCCTTCTTACTTTCTGGGCTTTTATTAAAGTCAGAGAAATGAAAGATTAAGTGAGCTACTGGTCTTTAGGATGCTGTGAAAAAGTAGTCTGACTCTATTATACCTCAGATCAGTTATGAGTTGCCCGCTGTGCAGCCCCTTTGATGCATAATTCCTGGAGAAGGACAAGGCTTTAGTACAATCTGCATCAGGTAATCCAAACCAGGGCTTTAAACTGTTGCAAAAACACCCAAACATTTCTCTGCAGTTGTTTCATCTACAACTACATCTACAAGTTTTTAAACATGACCTCATTTCAAGTGAGCAAACAAATTATTAGTCATTACCAAGAAGAATAAATGCTCAATAAGTTTTCTCTTCTGTATTTTTATTATTTCAATTCTCAGAGTTCCAGTACAAGCAAATCAGCTGCTGAGGATTCTTCCAGCTCACAAGATTCTTCACGGCAATCACTGTGAACACTAAGACCATAGTAAAAACTTTCACTTTACTTTTGTTCTTGGTAGTGTATCACAATGCAATGTAGAATTTATGGAGTCTAATATCCTGCCCATTTCCTGTGGATTCTCTGGTGCTTTAATATTACAGTTCAACTCATATTGCAGCCCTTCTATCATTAGGGACAATAATTTCAACCAGAGCGTTCTGTTCAGATACATAATTTTATAAAACTCAGTATGAGACCCCAGCCTCTCTTTTCATTTTCGATGAAAAACATTTAATATTGCGGGCCGGAGGGGTGCTGAGGAGGAAGAAGAAGAACAGGACAAAATGTGCTCAACACAAGCTTGTTTTTTAAGAAACGAGACTAGAATTGCCGGNATACTCCAGGCAATCACTAGATGGTGCTACTAAAAGGAAACACCACGAAGGACCTTTAAAAACCCAGGAGCCACCTGTAAGCTGTAAACCACAAGGAAAAGACTCCACATCCCAACTGTAACTGTGTAGCCCACTCTCCCACACAAATACCATGCAACCTTGCAGAACCCAGTGCAATACTTATTCGCAGAAGGGACTCCTCTTTTCTGTTGCTGAGTTTCTTCTCATTCAAATTGGCACCCGAAGAGCAGCAGCCGAAGTGCTCTGTGGTGCAGAGCCCTTGTTGCACACAGCCTCACGAGAAGTTTCTGCTTCAGGAGCTTGCTTTTCTTGACATGCACAATCACAAGGACTATTCATCCAAGCTAAAGCACCTTCACAGTTCTTATAAATAAGGATACTACTTCCTTAACAGAGCAACTATTCACCACTTCAAAGACAACTCCAAACGGTATTATGAGCAGGTACATCTCACTTCACCATTACATATCTGTGCCAAATCATGTAGTTCTATAGCCAAAGTTATGTCCGTATTGCCACATACCACAAGCTAGAACCCAGCTAGCTCTGAACAAGATCATAATTTAGCCTTTTGCCAGTCGACAGGATCCCAATACCCAGTCTCAATACAGCATTTTTTCTGCAGTGGGTCAGCACACTCTGTGCTGTCTTAGCCCTCTACCTGGCAATAAATCCGAGTTGGTAAATTTAAACCTCCCCTGTAATGCTAAATGATCTGTCTTTCCCTACCCCCTCCAAAGTGCTTCATTCTCAGGGGAATAACATTAGCATTTATGGAAGTAAATGCCTCAGGGTTTTGCTAATGTGCAAATGAACTAGAGCCTTCCACCTTCATATCACAAGCATGAATCCTATTCAGCTCAAAGGTAAAAATACTGCTTCTAGCAGGAATTTGGTATCAAGATGAGCTCTAGTTCCAGCTCCTTCATCACAAACTCATCTTTATGCTTCCTGTGCAGTTGTTATTTTCCAAGACAGGACTTGGAGCTCAGCAGAGCCTTCAACCAAGGACTCCCAATTGCAGCAAAATCCAAAATAATTTTGATACAGATCTTCTGGATATACAAAACAGATTATCACACCTAGGATAGGTTTAAAAATGCTTTTATTTTTCCAAGTAATGGAACTTCTACAAACTAGAATTCACAGAATTGCCCAAAAAAATGAGGTTTTTCAACAAAGAGATAAAAAAAAAAAAAGAAATCTATATAAATATCAGATGCTTTAGCCCCCTTTAACACTAAAAAGTCCACTGTGGTCACGTTTGTTATTTAAACTTCCCAGTTTAGCTTACACACAGGAAACAACTATAACTGATATACATTTTCAGAAACGAGTCATAAAAAAAAAAAATCTAAGAACTTGCTTTGGGAAAAAATAATAGGGAACAGGGTTTTGAATTTCAGCATCTGCAAACCACTACTGGGCTTGAGCCCCTTTTTCCTGCTTTAAATTCACAGTTATGCCCTGACGTTCCTCCCAGTCACTGCAGAAGTTCAGAAGTTCCTCTCCTCCACAGGAGGGAGCTTTTCTCTTACAAAGATGACAATCCCTTTAGCAGTTCTCATTTTGGAAATGTGTAGGAGCTCTAAACAGTTCTGGAATGCCCCACGCCTGACAGCTTCTACACAGGATTAGCACAGAAGATGCAAAAAATGAGAAAAAGAAAAGAAAAGAAGAGAAGAGAAAAGAAGAGAAGAGAAGAGAAGAGAAGAGAAGAGAAGAGAAAAGAAAAGAAAAGAAAAAGGAAACGAAAGATCAAGCTTTTACAAGCTAATTTACAAGCTAAACCATTCTTGGACCCTTGTGTTACATCACTCTATTACTTCTCCCCGCCCCCTTCCCGCCCAGCCCCATGCAATTATTTATATAGCAGAAAAGCACAAGAACATCAAGGCCAATACCGTTTATGTCCAGACATATCTGAGATATAAACTTCACTCCTGTGCCTGAAGGTATCAGCTATCCAGATAGTACTAGAAGAGGAACAACAGATTACAGTAATTCAAAGAATATAACATCTTGAGAAGAAATCTGGCCTAAAAGCTGAAAGAAATAACTAAATACAAATTTGAAAATGTATTGTAAAGAACACAAAGGAAAGCAATCCTCCCTCTGGACAACCATTTATTAATTCAGCATGTGACAGTAAGCTTTTATTAGGGTTAACCTGGATGGCTACTTTTTCTAGAAAAACAGCTCACCCCCCTCATTCTGTGCCACAAGCTCTGCAGCCCTAAACTGCAATTTCCTTCAGGGTAGCACCGTGCTATCATCAGGTTTCACAGCTGCTACTTTTACGACTATTTCCTTAGCAAAAGGAAAAAAACAATAAAAGAATCACAAAATGCAGAGCTGACAAGCCAAGTGGGAGCAACGCTTAAACTGCACTGTTCTCACCATCTAGTAACTAATTCCCTGCTGTCTAAGTTCTAGTCCAATGTGTGTATCTTTCTCCTGAGGAGTGGAGCTAATTCCCCATCATCAACAGTGCACACAGCATCAACACATGTACACAGAGGGGACAACAAGCCCTTGAGGCCTGCAGTAGTAGTAATTTCGAAGTATCAGGGTAAATATATTTTACATGAGATAGGTAATAACCCTGGGCACTAGTTTCTGCGTTTAAGAATGTTTTATATGTTTGTACCCTCAGAGTGCCAGAGATACCCTAACTCAGTTTTCAGCTTTGAGTTTCAAGAAACAGTTCTACCATGGATAACTAACTGCTATATATACAGATCTAATCACAAATCTCTGCTCTGTGGAGCAAAACAGGGTAGAAAGGATTAGGAGAAATACATCTTCTGCTCCACAGGTCTGACAACCCTGGCTTGTGACTAGGCATATATAAACTAGCATGTGCTGCTCAGAACCCTTTCCTCCTAGTAAAGTCATAACTTCAAAAAATATTACAAGTCCTCCTTGTCTTCAATGCTTGCTATTGCTTCAAAGCCAACTATGGTATAAGCATGTAGGCTGTGTTTTGGCTTAATCAACACTAGTAAAAATATTCAGCTGCAGGCCATGCTCAGCTAAACAGAAGGCTAAATGTTAAGCTGGAAAAGCCAGCTCTAGTGTCGATAGTGGTGTTAAATTTTCTTTAATCAAAGCACTATCTAACATTTCAGAAAAAAAAAAAAAAAACCAAAACAAACCATCCAAATAATCTGTAGACCACATCAGATCACACTCTGTGCCTAGAGAAGTTCTCAGAACAAAACTTTTCCTGTTCACAGCTAATTAACCCTGAAAAAAAATTACCATGCTGTATAGTAAATGTAAATTGCTAAAAAAAAATATTAATAATGAAACAAAACAGAGCAGACAACATAGTTTGAGAAGAGACCACAAGTCCCAATACAAGCAGAGGCAACCAGAGTCTTGTTTGTATAATACTTAATAAGTCCTCAGGGGAAAAGGGACAGCTGTGTTGGGTTGTTGGGTTTTTTTCATCATAATTACACCTATTACTGATGTTTCATAAAATGAAGTGTCCATAGATTCTCCTGAAAGCTCAGGGTGAATACTGATAAAACTTGAACATATAAAGCAGATAAAGCCTCCCCAGTGATAGATTTTGGAAGGTAGCCTAGATCACCTTGGAAGGCTAATTCTCATGTCAAGTAAACATCTTTCTTGAGGAACACTGCATTTTCAGCACTCATTTGGCTTACTTTCAGTACAAGGACTTAAAGTGAACTTGACATCAAGTTCCCCAGTAGGATTTGTGGCTTACAAAGACAGCATATCAATATTTGCACTCGTTCTGTGCCTCCTGTTCTACTTCAAGTAGGGCGGTTGTTTTTTGGGGGTTGCCCCCCCCATTTGAAAAGAAATTATGGACTTCTTAAAGAGACTGAAAAGCATCACTTAAAACTGCAAGAAACACAAAACACTGGACTAGATTTTACTCCAAGATAAAAAGGCAAAGGACAGAGTACAAGGTAGGTAATTAGAATTCAAGTCTGGGAAACAAGAATTCCTTGATATAACTCTAGTTCCAAAATCACTCTTACAAACTGAGACAGAATGTTTTAACCAAAAACTAGATAACTAGATATATAGCTTGAATTTCCAAATTGCTAAGCATTTTTCTGCTTTACTTGACTTGAAAGAAAGGGGGACATTAGGAGCTGTAAGAATCAGAGCAGAGACAATTCTGAAAAGGGAAGAATTGTCCCTTATTTAAAGCATTTCTTAGTATTAAAGATCCTTCAAAAATTACTTATGAAATAAATTTTAGAAAAACACATGCTAACTAAAACCTTACCAAAACCTTTTCATTTTCAAGCCTATTTATCACAAATTAAACATTTGCACACAACAAGTTACCTGGAAGTTTGGGATGCTTCATTTGTTTGACGCAGTAGCTAGAAATTCTTGTAACAGAAAATTTCCTGCAAAAGCCTGTTTTGGTCTAAAGAGCTCCATAAGCAGCATTTCATAACTAAAATTGTATATAGCTAATACTATATAAACTACTTACCTCTGTATCATGTCTGTAAAATTACTATGGCTCATAGACATAAGACTGATAAACATCAACTGTGATTTTATTTTTCTAAGTATTGCTTTCTAACAAGGGTTAAAATAACCATAAGGTTCTCTTGGCCTCAACCCTTTCTCAACAATGGTGCTTCCAGCTTAGGAGCAAAGTCAATATATTAATTTGGAAGCTCACTTTTATGGAACATGAAACACTCATATTATGCTTGAACATCACTAGAACATGCATGAAACTTTACAGAAGGCACTGAATCCTTTTAAGAGCTTTACAATCCAGAATGGCTTTATTTAAGATATTTGACCTGTCCAGCAAAAGAGAACATTTAAAATATTCTTTGTGATGCACTGCCATTTCTGAGTAAGTAGTATCTGTGAAATATACATGGAGTCAAAAGTGTTCTCACTTTCTGTACTTCAAATATGACAAATATGTTCAGGAGCCTGCTAAAGCGCCTGCAGTGAAATGTAAGTAACTGAAACTTAATTTTTTTCTCCACAGAAATACGTTATATTAAAAGAAAAAATTATTTAGAAAGCATATCAGCATCTTCAGAGATTGGAAACATACTGAAGCAGAGGAATCAAAATTGATCCCTTTATGGTAGATGAGTTCCTCCCTGCTATGCATGAGTATTGGAATTACTCTGAATTGCTCTTAATTATGTCTATAATGGGTAATCATGCTCAATCAAAAAAGATCAGCAAAAGTAATTGACAGGAAAAAAAAAAAAAAGCTGAGTCCAGATGTAAGGTTTTAGACCCCATTAGGTTCACTAAGATTTGAGACTACACAAATCATACTGAATGAGGCCATAACTCTTATATCTCCAACACTAATACTGCTCTATCAACTTTTGCACCTGTACTTGCAACTCACCCAGAAGTCAGACAATCATCCCCCTAAATGCCAGCCTGGAACTAAAAATTGTCCATAGTACTGGAAATAAAGAAGTTTGGTTTCTTGTGCACTAATATACCACATCTGGTTGGCTGGTCTTTAAGAAGTTGAGAGCTTCAGCTGAAGTTTTTTTTTCTGCAAGTGGGACAATAAGGTGTTGGTCTTCTGTGGATTTTTGGTGTTTAACAGAAATTATGTTTATATAACTTTTGCTCCATAAAGAAAAAAAAATTTAAAAAAAAATCTTCCTCTGCTGCTATGAGGCCAGTTTTCACAGAGGGTACTCAGTGTTTTTGAGAATTTTACTTGCCAAATACAGCTTGTTCCTTAAAGCTAACTAAAAAAGGCTTCTCAAAATGTCAGTGGCAGTAATTCTCCTTCCCTTGGCCACAGTGCAGTTTTTCTGGTTTGTCAGGTTTTTCTGCTGCTTTTTGTTTTAAAGCTGAAATAGTTAATGGCATTCAGAACAGCAAAGGTGCACCCATCTATCAGATTTTAAAAGAAAAAGGGGGGTGTGGGTGTGTATGTCTAATCCAAACCGTTATAGCCATAGCGTAAGCTCCACTGCAGCTCACTGCTAGCATTCCTTAGCCCTCATCTGGGAGGACCACATTTAGCCTTTGTATCCATTCCCTGGAAGAGCATCAGGAACTCAAATGTTCCAGAAACAGCATTCTTTTCATCAGCAGTGCCAGAAATTTACTATTCACTCTTCTCCTAGGAGGCCATCAGATCACTCAATCTGGCTAATAGATTAAAATCTTATACAGTACTAACACCACATATGGAGAGATGGAGACTCCAGTTTTCTTACATTTATGTTCTTTTTTAAACAGTCCTCAGAACACGCACAAGATATTTTTATTAGAGCTGCAGTCAAGGACACATCAGCTATAATGAAATAGTAACATTTAACTGCTGCCAACAACATTCTGCTTTGGTCTACAGTCAGTTTGAGCTTCTGCCCAACATCCCATAGAGTGACATTAAGCTTCTTCTTCAAGAGTCTTAAAACTTTATTTTGCTTTTACTGCAACTCTTCACTATGCAGTTGAGCAGTAGTAAACATGACCTTAACAGTGAGTGGAAGCTTGGCAACAACTTGATTGCAAATGTAATCTGCAACAGCCACAGAAGTTAACCAAGCCAAAAGCAGAGATACGGCTCTTAAAAACTCAGACTATAAATGGCTATACAAGATCACATTTCAAGTTGCAGTTCGCTAGTGTGATTAACTGTAGCACTATGTTACGCCTGCAAATCATTTATCTTTTTGCAAATACTACAGAAGTAATGAAGATGCCCCAGTATCTGACTGTCTTCAAATCAGGTAACAGGACAGGAAGAATAATAAATCAGTGGTACTGCTTGAAATGTCCATCGTTAACCACATGTGCAAGTCTCCATGGGATCAGGACCTTGGATGGAGAAGGGATGATCTAAAGTGCCCTGGAAAATAAAATGACACCATAATTTTAAAGGCTTGAAATGAAGACCTGGTTAATGTAGCAGATAAAAAGTAAAAGCCCTCATCAAGTTCTTAGGATAAATATATTTTACAAGCTGAGCCTGTAAAGTTTTGTAGTTATAAAATACATTCTATTGCAATGTTTTACAAGGCAGAGGGAGCTGCTGAAAAAAAAGAATACCTCAGAGATTTATTTACAGACTACAGAAATAGCTAGCTGCTACCCTTGATGATGTTAAAAAGAAAGATTAAGTAAAAAGATACTACTACTCTGAAAGCAATTATCTAGGTACAGATAAAAAGAAGATAAAACTGAAAATGAAGAGATGCATTAAATTGATTGTAATATAGCTCCTGAGGTGAACATTCTGCTCAAATACTGTGGCCACTTTTCAGAGGTCAGCATATGAGAAGAGACATCGAATTTCCATCCTTTTAGCATTTTCCTTTCTCAGAACAGCACTTCAGTAAAGGCAGTAGATATACATACTGCTAATGTGACAAAACCACTTAAGAATTAGTACGGGTTAGATCATTTCCTCACTGAAACTGGCCTAACTCCCAACCCAATATCGGTTTTTCAACAATTTCAAGCTACAGTGTAGTCAGGCCCTAAACAAGTGGCTTAAGCAGCAGCTTTATTTGTAGTTGTCTCTTACCACGTGGATCACAATCACACATCCTTGGCTCTTTCCAGTGCCTCACTAGTGCTCATGCAATCATGTGATCAGCCAGATGACAGGGATGATTTGACACACACTCATTTTTGGGGAGTTTATTTTTCAGTCCCATTAGCTCCCAGCCACAGGAACACAAACGATGGCCCAAGAGAGAGGTCAAGAAGGTGTAACAGGAACTGGTTGTGCCTCAACCAAATGTGAAACTGCACTTTCATAGAGAAGTTCAGGCCTTGGCTCACTATGATATTTGCAACTTTGCTCAGCAAAGCACACTGACATGAGGCCTCAGTTACTATGGTGATGAGCATGGAATAAATGTTTATATATAATTACATAAATTCTCCCTTTAAGAGAGCAGTTGCCCTTCTCACAGGCAGCTACTCATATCTTTTTAACTAAATAGATGTAAAAAAAGTGTAAAAATTTTAAAGCCTAAATATCACTATTATTCATTACCAAGCTAATGAGAATTTAAATCTATGGCAAGAATTAAAAAAAGCACACACACACACAAAAAAAAAAATCAATGAGAACGCCATCTCTTTTGAAAACTAAACTGCTCAACTCCCTAGAGACAACTTAATGCTTCGTTTTGTACATTTTGGGGCTTTGCTTAAGAAACCCAGCAATGATTAATAAAACTATCTCATTGTTTAACAAAGCTTAAGATACACTTCTGGAATAAAAAAACGAATGTATGAGTCCATTTCTACTATGCAACAACTAAATCATTCCACTTGTAAAATATAAGCAGTATTAAGCTTGTTATAAAAGCAGTAAGATGATATAAACAAGTTAATGTAGTTTAAATACTTAGTTCATAAACACGAGTAGCTTACTTCCTTTATCAAAAGATTATAAATCAGTAATTACAATAGAACCATGTGCCACAAAGATGAAAATTCTTCTTAGGGTTTTGGGGAGCCCTTTGCCGCAACATTTATGTGTAACTTGGACTTCTTTTATTTTTAATTTAAAAAATCTAGTCCTAAAGTGTAATCAATACTCATACTCCTTAGCATCTAAAATTGCATTAAATTTAAGGAATACTAAATTCAGGGTAGACAAGATGATTTCCTAGGGTTGAGGACTATAAGAACTAATGACAAAATTTAAATATACACTGAATTCCTCCCTGAAAAAAAAAAATAATTGGCCAAATATGACAGAAACATTGCCAGATGATGAGCTGCCTCATTCTTTCCACTATGGTGTAATCTGTTGCCATTTCTTCCCTGTCCACATGCACTGCACTTCCTCAGACTCTCAGCCTGACCGAGATCCAGCCCTGGTCTCAAGGCTGACAAGGAAATCCAGCTCTACCTACCCAATGGGTGTCAATAAATACACCTGTGGTGGGAGGTGGGCAAGTAAAGAGGCTTTTATTCCAGCCACATATTACAGTTCTCTCACTGAAATTTCCTCCCTTCTCCTCAGTCTGCCAACGTAACTCACTCCCAGACTTATTGTCAGAGTAATTAACTTTAGAAAAACTTCCACTACATAATGTATTTAAGCTAAGAGGGATAATATTTTAAGAACCGAGTTAAGAAGCAGTCATGTGCAGATTCATGCAAATAGATCATATGTGGGAAACTTCTAGTAAGAAGGGCAAACCCATGAGTGTATACCCTTCCTGCAGCACAGCCGGCACCAATTTACACACCTAGCATCCATCCACACACTATAACCTCGTGGTAAAGAACAGTGACATCTTAACCCTCATAAACTCATTGAGCAGTGTTCAGTTATCCTTTACATTTCATCTGTAAATTCCTCCAAAGCAAAGACTTTCTTCCATGCTTGCACACACTGTTGATACACGAGACAAAACAGGAAGACGCATAGCTGATCATGAAGAAGCAGTGTAATTGTGACTAGCTCTAAGAATAGGCCATACGCCTTCCTCCAGTTCACGTGCAAATTTATTACTGAAAGCAATGCAGGCATTTGAGGGAAGAAATTCAGCTTAGAATCTGAGAATCCAAATCAAAACCAGGTCTTCTCAGACACCAAGGTTTAAAGCTTTAGCATCTTCTATCAAACATTTTTTAAGTGACAAGTATTGATAAATTTATAGACATAATCTTTATTTCAGTTGAGTATTTAGCTATCGCTGCAGGGAGCAGCATGTTATTGCAAAAGGCCAGTGGTAATTAGGTCAAACAAATTCTTCTTTTATCCTTAAAAGCCATGCATAACTATTGATTCACAAAACATTTGTTTTCGTTTGTAAGATAATACATAGCAAGGGACCAGACAGCCCCAAACACTGACACCAGAGCTATCAGTTGTGCCAAGAGCTTGGTAAATAACGTATTGTACAGCTAAAATCTCGAAGTTGATTTTCTTACTAACACTCTTAATAGTTTGAGTTGTTTTCAAATTTTTGTGGTACACAGTCTCAGAGATCCTGTTTGAAATGAAAACCATTTAAACACAAAACAGTAAAGAGTTTGAGTGTCTTGAAAATCTGGATTCACCATGAATTTAGACTGTAGTACTAAAACAGAAAATATGCCACTTTCAGATTTTTCTCCCTTTTAATACTTGAAATTTTGTTAGTGAGCTGGTCTGTTTATCTTTCATGCAGATTCTTGCAAATAAAAAAGTCACTTAACACTGCTGACGTTACACTTTTCAACTATTATAAGTCAGGAAGAATCCTTATTTTTTCCTCTACAAAATGTATTTAAACTGAATATGTCAAGTGATGGTGGATTTACCATATTTGAATATCATGTACTTTTTTGTAAGTAATTATGGATTATACTATGTAAATATCAAAGCACATATATATACTACAGATTTATATAAGAATTTCTGATTCCTCATTCTAGTAGTGCTATTGCCTTTCAAAGAGAACATTTCAATAGACACCTTAAAGTTTCCATGACCCCCAAGATACATAGTAGGTAAAGTCAAATAGCCAATGACAAATTTGGTGGTAAAAATCCTCTATTTAAACTCAGTGGTGTGAACAGAGATATATAGAAAAGTGACATCTAGAAAACTTGTCCTAGATTTTAGGGTTAACACCCACCTCAAGGATGTTAGAAGTGATTGATTTGTTCATAGATGTACCAAAGAATCACTGTGGTCCTGATCAAAGTTTGGCATCCCCATCTCTACAGGATACTTAGTACTGAAGTGCTTCGTAATCCCATAAAACAGAACAGGAATAACAGGATGAAAGATAAACCTTAGGCAGATCAGAATGTCTGGACCTGTTCTGTGGTCTTCATCACCACAGCAGCAGGGAGGAGCACACTGTTACAGATTAGGACACATCTACCTAAGGTGTGGTTCTTGAACAGGACCACACACTACATGGGGACAGGAAGGACACTGGAAAGCTCATATGCTAGCTATGTGGGAGTGGACAACAGGGACTTCCCACAGCAGCATGCCTTCATTGGCCTGCTCAGGCATTCAGCACACTTACAGTTAAACTCACAGCTCAGAGGAATCAGACAATCCCAGAAAAACTATTTGCATCTCTTAACTGGAAGTTATCTGCAGAGTTACCCCCAACCCAAACTCTAATTATTCCAAAACTGTCCTGTCCTGAGATACACAGAAGACTCAAAGCTGGCTACTGGTGAATGGAGAACTTGAGTAAACACTAACTCACTACTATAATGCCAAGAACTGAGTATTTTAAACTTCTATTATGCTCTGTAGCATACATCTACAGATGTATGCATTCAGTCAGAAGGAACACCCACACACTCAAAGCAAGATAAATGTACATGTTCACTAACAAATTAACTATTTGAGCAGTAAAATTGGCACTGAACATTACTAAAATACGAATAAACTAAAGGGCTTGTCATTTGGGAAGCACGTTCTCCCTTAATTATACAAGCCAGATACTTAATTGAACACTGTATAAACAAGATATATTGCCAAACCTGGAGTTACAGTAATGCAAGTTGGTTGTTGTTGGTTTTTTTTTTTGTTTTTGTTTGTTTTTTTCCCCCAATTGTTATACACATTCCACTCCACAATAACAGGAATTACAAAACAGCATAATCCCTGGTGAAATTACATTTTAGGCTTCACTAGTTTTAGACATTCTCTGCTCTTTTTTCAGCATCTTCAAGGGCCTTGATCAGGTCTTCCTCTTTAAAAGGTCCACTTCCAGGGTCACTCAGACTTCACAGGAACTGGGAGGCTCTTAAAGCAACACAGCTCAGACCTGGGGAAATTTTTGGTTTTGTTTTCTTTTTAAACTGCTTACTCTACACAACTATTTCAAAGGCTCTGACCTCCCAAGCTTTGCAACAAACAGTTTTAGGCTATACTCAAAGGCTTCTGAGTGTTGACAGCCAGGTTATACTGAAAATTATTTCCCTGGAGAATTCATCTAAAATATGCTCCATTTATTGCAAAGCAGCAGAGCTTAAAAAACCCCCACCAGCTAACAGCCCACACAAGAAGGGCTCCAGGTTGCTAAACACAAAAGGTAGATCTCCATTTACGTGCCTGAGAAAAAGAGGAAGCCTCTGTACACACTGGCCAAATTCTCTCACTGTACCAGATGTGGGTACGTGTGGCATGCTACCTATCAACACTGGCCTGCTCAGCAGAGGAAGAAATGGTATCAACTCCTAGAAGGATAAGATGCATGCTCTTCCTGCCTAACAGCAGTCCTGCTATCTTCCCTGAACCTCAGGTAAACACAGTAGTAACCATCACTGTATTTGATCAGAAGAAAACTGGGTATGTATACCCTGGTATTGAGGCATTAGTCAGTCCCTTTCATCCCAGGGTATCATTACAGGATGCAGGCTCAGGGAATTAAAGCTTTCAGTTGATTGCTACTGAGATCTTGCTCAAAGTGTTGCTAGAGTTTGAGAGTTCATAACCATCCGGGCAAGACAGTATTGATGACCTGTACTTATTCTTTGCTGCATATTCCAAAATCACTAAGCAGCAGCTGCCTCACCATGCCATGAGGGGTGTTTCTCAGAATGGTTTCTATTTGCAAGAGGGCCAGAACATAAACATTTCCCAGACATGGTCCACACTTTTAGCTCAGCTGGTTAGTAACAGGAAGGTAGCAAAATACTCCTTTGAGCACAAGTCAGACAGAAAACTGCAAATTATGTTGACCAAAAAGCCGCTACAGTGTTGTTTGTTCTAGTCCAAAATTGGTGTTGAGTTATAAGAGGAAAAAGACACTGACTGCAGCTACACCAACAAGGTGTGTCGCAACAGGAGTACTGCCTCATCTGCAGGCCACCGTTACCTTGGGAATAGTGGGTACAGCAGAACTGTAAATCTTTGCCCAGGTTCAACCCATGCAGTTGAAGCATTACTTTGAGGTAACACATTTATTACAACACTAAACAAGGTTCTGTATTTTTTTAATACCAAAATTTACATGCATTACAGAGCTGTCACAGCATTGTGAAGTACAGTTGCGTACCTCACCTACCTGAGCGTTAACTCCCCATCGCAGTTTTACCAGCTATCCCTAAGTCTGCAGGAAGGGTTGTGTAACAATTTCAGCTGAATAGGAAGAGACAAAGTTCAAGTCCTTTAAGTGATAATACGATCTTTTCAACACAGAGTCATCTCATTAGTATTATCCTGGTAATTAATAATCTGCACTATTCTTCTGTGTGATACTGGTTATTTATATATGCATACATGCACTCAAGCCATAAAACATTGTTGATCTCCCCAAAATAAGTTGTTTTCAGTGTGCAAAGCAAGCTGCAAAATAAAATGCATGATTTTTTAGAGAGCAGAATTCTTCCCTGTTGACAGCAGAAAGAAAAACAGTACTGTATGACTAAGTCACCCAAAATTCCATGGTATTCACTTAGGAACTTCACTTTCATTATGCTTACCTTTTGTCTGCAGGGAGACAGAAGTAGTGGGGGGAAAGTCCGATGTGAAAATATGAGCAAATATTTTTATGCTGAGTTTTTACATCTCCTCTGGAAACTCTGAAAAATGGGCCCTTCTGAAAAATTAAGGGCCTTTTCAGGCCCTTCTAAAAAATTAAAATCTCCATTTTTTTTTCTCGTGGGAAATTTCTTGTGAGAGTTCAGCAACAGCATGATTGATTAGAAGGTAACATTAATTCCACTGAAGATATAAATCCATTCCACACCATATAATGGGTAGCACTTTGCCAAACAGATAGGGAGCAGAACCATCTTAACTTACAGTGTACCATGCTAATGAACTGCACCCCATCCCTGGCAAGTGCCCCTTTTAATTAGGCAGTCTTTTGCAACATGAAGACCCAAAGATTTAGATCATGCAAGATTTTCAGATTAACACAGACTAACAGCAAATCCAGACAAATTATAATTCCTGTAAGGGATTCTTTAACCTCTGTGGCAAAGCAAAAGCTCCCAGCAGCTCTAATGATTCTGCACCAGAACAAAAATGCAGTCTTAACTCTTTCTCTGAGGAATGGGAAGATGCTAGGAAGCTACATCTTTTTATGATTCCTTAAGTGACTGCACTATGCTAAAAGTGCAACAACCAAGCATTCAGTAGCACAATCCCTTCCATCATTGGGGTCAAAGGATAAAACCTAGGATGTTCAAACACTTTGGATTCAGGACCTGAATTCATACTATGGTAACAAAACACAGACTCCCCATCCAGCAGCATGAGAGTAACTTCACCCTGCTACCAAAAGCAGCAAAGCAGAACTGAAACTTCACCCACCACCAAAGAGCTGGAGCTATTTTCTAGTGCAATGCTGCAGATTCAGACTATCTGAAGACTACCATGCAAGAAAAAGTGATGATCCAAACACTGACAGACAGACACGGATGACAGGCTAGGTGTTTTGCATCTTGAGAAAAGAACATTACCAAAACCAGTTTCACCTTCACATCTAAAATAGTAACACCTGTCACAGCTATAAAAAAAAGATACAGGTAGTATTTTGTATTATCACCAAATTATTTCCTTAAGAAATTTCCTTAAGAATTTCCTTATTTCTTGGATGCATTTCTGAATTCCCATACCAAAAAAATAGTAATCGCATCTTGTGGCAAATAGACCTTTTGGTATTGTTTCAGTTCAGACTGTTATTTCACTATTAAATTATTGGTCTAGTTTGCTGCTTGAGTCATCTTCTTTAGAATTCTTAATGGCCTGAACCTGAACCAGTCAGCCAACACATGATCAGTGATAAAACGGGTACCACCTTAATATAATCCAAGTAATTGTTTCCATAAGATTGAAGTTGCATGCATTAATAGCTCATTAATATCCTGCATAGGCCAATCTCTACTGCCTAATCACTTACTGCAGGAAGATAAGAGCTTCACAAGTCAGACCATACACGTATCTAGCAAAGTTAAGCAAGAGCAATAAGCTTTTACAACAGTGGTAGACAAGCACATCAGTGAAAAAAAAATCAAACACTGTACTTGTGCTTGCAGCACTTACCTCCAGCTGCTGTGAGGTCTGATAAGAGCTGTGGGCTGACTGCTCAAAGAGTTCCTCAGAACAAATGTCTTCAGAAAAAAACAGCCAATTATACCAACCCCAGCTACAGCTGGATGCCATCAAGAAATCTTATCAACTGCTAGGCAAATAAGATCACTACATGAAATTATTAGGCCAACAGCAGTCTCAAGAAAAATGTAGCCTTTTAGACTCAGTCTTTCTTGCAAATTGTTCTGCAGAGAGCTACCCGATACAATTACAAGCACACGATCAAAGACACAGAAAACATTTTTATCCCCAGTTTATCTTAGTCAGAACTGCCAGTAAGTCTCAGAAATCACAAGACCAACCTGTATAACCCAGTTAAGAAAAAAGCAAAGTTCCATGCAGTGAATGTCCATCTGTGACTTCAAATCCTTGGGGGCTGTTAATGAGCACCAAGGTTGAAAAAGGGTACTCAAAGGAATAATCCTAGTACAAGGACATTTAATTCACACCACCTTGGGCTGCAAGATAGACAGATCAGAATCACTTACAACCACTGTTGCACTAAATGCACGTACATCAGAGACGGCTATACATCTGCATTACCTCTAGCAATTTGAAATCCTGTAGTGATGCAAAATGAACTAATGGGTAACCAAAAATCACCTTATTAACCTACAGCTTCACAAGGCTTCTGTGGCCTCTGCCTTTCTTCTGGTCTTAGGGAGAGTCCTGTTCTTCATTTTCTATCCGAAGAGAGTAGTGTTCCCCTGTGTTCTCACCCTTTCACTTAACCAGTTTATCTGTGCCTTAGTGGATCTCAAAAGTACCATTTTCCTCTCATTCCAAACCTTGGCAATTTATACATATTCTAACAAATACACAAGAAAATAAGAGCAAGCTCCCTTTGATTTCTCTCAACTGGAAAGACAACTGTAGGTGTAAGAGAGATACAGTTAAGATGCACTTTATCTTTCCAGTTGTCAGTTCTAGTCAATATTGTAGCTTTAGACTTGCTTATTGTTCTACCTGTTATTAGAAATGAAATGAGGTTAATACAGTGCATCGGTTTTACAGACATTAGCATTTAGGACCTGCAGTAACAGGGCAATTCAAACACGCTGAGAAAGGACAGCTTTCTATCTACAAAAGCTTCCTCTTTTGCTGGCAAGATACAGCTTCCCCTGCTCGCTGTAGCTGAAAATGCTTTCCTTCAAAGTGAGTTCAAAAAAATGTGGCTTTCCTTTTTTTCCTTCCGAAGCATTAAAAAAGAATCCGTTTCTTTCTTTTTATAATAAAACACTACTGAAGCCTGTAAGAACATGCCTATGCTTAAAAATCATACATTTTCAAGCTTTACTGCACTGTCCCTAGAGTTTACCTGCTCTGCTGGGAAAAGCTGCTTACAGCCTGTTAAGGGTCAGGGCAGAAGATTATTTAATTAGGTGGCAGCCCTCAGCCTGGGTTAACAGAGGGAAATGGATCCAAACAAATTACATTCAGCTAGGTTTGTAAGTAAGAGCTGTTTATACGAAGACAAAGCAAGACAAAGAAGGATAAGCTATATTACAGAAGCCCTCAAAACTTAGAGGCATATAAGGTATCCCAAAAAGCACTTTAAAACAAGCATGCTATGAGAAGAACTGCAGCTAGAGTCCAGACACATAAGCAGGAGCACAGAAATTGTTTTCCAGACATTAGGTAAAGCACTAGACAAGCCACATGGTTATTTCTAATAGCACTGAATAACCCAAACAGCTAGAGTTTATATACCTGTTTATTGATCTGTACCTAAGCCAGCTTCCAATTATATGGAGATACATATTTATCCTAGTTTGAATGGTTGCAATTATACCACAGAGGAACTTTACTAAAGCCATAAACTGGCAAAACACAGCATTGTCTGAAACGTACTCTAAGAAAACATTCCAATACCTATATTTGCAAAAAGTAAGAAATTTCTAGTAAGAAATACAGATAATATAATGCAAAATGTTAAATGCAAGAATGCTTTTCTTCAGACTCTTATCTACATGCTTTGTTAGTGTGTGTGATGCCACCTTCCATTTTTAACTTCAGTTAGAAGTCAGATAGAAAACTAACTTTGACACATTCACACAACAGAAAAAATTATTTAAAAATTAATTGGCACATCTTTGTCCTGCAAAGTACTTTGTACTACTGTACTGTAGTTCACATAACTGCATTACAAGATAGAAATTATATTTTCATAAGTTCTTGGCCATCTCTACTTGCAACCTAAAAAGTAACAATTAAGGTATTCTATTCCTTTCCTGTTCATCGTACTGCCATTATATTATTCAATAGTAATTCTAACCATATTCAACTTCATTTATCTGATTTTACTGCAGATTTGCATCTGCCAGGTAACGGTGCTGTGACACAGATGTAAGCAGCAAGACTGTTTGACATCAGAATTTCTATTTCTTTTTTGAGATCTTATTATTTTTCGGCTAGAGTCCAGCCTGTTTTAATACTAGTTTTGAGTGAAATCTAGGAATGTTTTACTCCTACACACTATAGCAACTAGAATTGTGTTTTTCCCCCAAAAAGAAGAGCTGGCCTAGCCACCTGTATCTATTAATAAGAAAATGGGGGAAATTCCTTCCCTAGATCTGATCATTTTACCACATAAGACCTCTCACCATGGCCAGGCCCAGATTTTTTTACCGATGAGGCCTTTTTTGCTGATTCGCTATTCACTCAAAGCTTACAATTACACATTAGTGTTCATTTTGCTGCCTCCTGGTGCAAATTACTTTCTGTTCGCCACCACTAAGTTTCACACACCACCACATTCTTAATTTACTTACTTTTGCCTGATTTTTCTGTGCAATCTCCCTAATCCACTCTTCATTCTTCTTGGTCAAGTTGACCCCTTTCTGCAGGTACAAAGGCATGCCGAATATCAGTCTCCGAGCAGAACCTTTGTCAGTCATCAAGAGCTGCACATTTATTGCAATGCTTCACTCCAGTCTTTCAGATGAGAACGTAAAATCTTTTCTTGAACTTCACGGTCACCCTCTACTTATTCAGTTTCCTAAGCAGTCTTCCACATAGGAGATTCCCCATTCTTAGCACTCACAGATCAGCATTGAATTTCAAGATTCTAGGTATCTCTAGAAACTTTTAAGGTATCTTTTTCTAGTCTTTGACCAGCTCAGACTCCCATGAACAGGGAAGGCAGTTCCTTTTCCAAAAGAAGCTGAAGGGAGAAGAAATTACCTTTTGAAACTGGAAATCTCACACCTAGCTACGGCCCTAAAAAATTAACCTGGCTTTAAAGTAATAATACAGTCATCCCTTCCCCTGCAAGTTAGGTTGCCATTCACCTTGAACTTGGCAGGATTGATTTGCATTTCCCTGGCAAAGTACAGAGCTATTGTGAGCTAAACAGCAAATGCCTGAAAAACAACACAAATGAGGTTCTGAATCTTCTCTTTAGCAACATAAGCACAACCATATTTTTTATGTAATTATTATTTTCACATCAGCACTTCATTTGTCACAGTGTTATGCTCTGTGTCATGGTGCTCCAAAATAAACATGTCCAGCAGAGTGAGCACAGAAAGAAGGGCAAAACCAGCTGAATAAATGTAAAGTCAACCCATCTCTACTCACTATTTCACTTCACCCTTCACACAGTTTTTTAAAGAACGTCACCTGGCCTACTTAAAACTTCACAATATATAGAGATCACTCCCTGAGGGTCAGCCTTACTTATGTAGTTGTATTGCCCTAAATCTTGCCTCAAAGGGGTTACTATGACTACATCTTGGCATTCAACTGTTCTCAGTCATCTTGTGAGCTATCCAGAGTACAAAGCATTAACTACCAGCATGAAATCACAGACATGTAAAAAATTTAAGAATCACCTCATCACATGGCAATTCCTTTAGCTTTGTATAGTTAACACTACTGAAACACAACACTCCAGAATCTGGCTCTAGGCACCTTCCAGCTACATGGCCTTGCCTGATATAACATTAAAAAAACCTGAGGAAAATAACTTAAGGAGAGCAGGCAGCACTCGGAGCCATGCTTCTTAAGGCCTGTCTATGCTGACCTTTCTCCTTACCTAAAATTTTTTTAAATTATTTTGCTGAGAACAAGGAAGGCAGCTAGAGCAACAAGGCCTATGAAGTGGCTAAGGGTGACCAGCCTAAGCAGAGGGCATGCAGGAGAAGAACAACGAACCAGCAGCTGTGACAGGTCCTGGAACACTTGAAGGAACCTTCCTCTAAGCCAAGAAAGCAGGAACAGGCCTGTCTTCTGGTAACACTCAACACCCAAAGCCTTACAAAAACGACCTTCTGGCGACAGTACAGCTCCTCAGTAACGCTACAACGTTCATTCATTAAGTCTCCCACCTCTCTACTCTCAGGGAAACCAACAAACCCACCACCACCCACCTCAGCTCACGCACACTCCACCTAACCCTCACCCCGCCGCCATTTTGTACTCCCTGCCCTCTCCTGCCTAGCTGTCTGACGTCACGGC
>VXBJ01003622.1:10101-21938 GCA_013400055.1 Nycticryphes semicollaris
GGTTGAGTCCCCATCCCTGAGCGTATTTAAGAGTCGTTTAGATGTGGTGCTGGGGGATATGGTGTAGGGGAGGAATTTGTAGAGTAGGGCTGATGGTTGGACTCAATGATCCCAAGGGTCTCTTCCAACCTGAATGATTCTATGATTCTGTGATTCAAAAGCAAGTTGATATTAATCATAAAGAAAAGAATAATCACCGAGTGAGTTAAAATTGTATCATTGACCATTTTAACATAACAATGTCCCACACGACATCCTGGTCCCAAAATTGGAAATTCATGGATTTGATAGGTGAACTACTTGGTGGATAAGGAACCAGCAGGGTGGCAACACTCAGAGAGTTGTGATCAAAGGCACATTGTCCAAGTGATAAGTTGTAATCCCAAGGGGTCACTACTGGGACCAGTGTTTTTCAATGTCTTTCCATATCTTTGTTGGAGACATGGAAGGTGGGATAGGGTACACCCTCAGCAAGTTTGCTGATGACACAAAACTATGTACTGCAGTCAATATACTATAGGGAAGGAATGCCATCCAGAGGGACCTTTAAGCTTCCCTTTAAGCAACCTTCCAACCCAAACAATTCTATGATTCTATAATAAACTACAAAGTGCTTAAATAAACATGTACAGGTGTATTACAGTATTTTTGCTACTTGTACATATAAATGTCAATGGGAAGTTCTTTCATTTGCTAATCCAAATGTTTTAATTCTTATTAAACAACAACAATTTAATGTTCTTTAAGAAACTAAAACTATTATTAAAAAAAAAATATATTGAGTTTCCCTGCTTGTTATTATAAATCAATCTACCTATATAAAAAATGCCTTTGACTACCTTGAAGTCTTGTGAGACGGTCCTTTTCTTTATGCAAAGGACTATTCTAGTTTTTAGAGAAGCCAGACCGTGCAGATTTGTTGCTCTGTAGGTGCAACAAAATGATTTTGAATCTCCTGTGTCTTAGAGTGGTCTAAAATACGGTTGTTACTTAGTAGGTTTTCTGATAACTGTCTCTATATAAGTGAATCATAACATGATGCGTAAACTTTGCAATTTCATCAATGACTCTGCATCATGCATTATACATGCATACTACAGGAGAAGAGTACAAGTAGAAAGGAATGTTTTTTGCAGTTGCTGAAACTCACCTTAACTCTTTATATCCATTGTATGCACAGCCTGACTCGCTTAGAAGACAGATGTATACCAGCAGTATCCTACAATCCACATGTTACTTGCTGTTACTGCTTGATTTCTCATGAAATGACTAAATATCCTGAGGTATACACCGAAAAAACCTCCAGAAAAAATATTCTGAAACAGACTTGGATTTATAGCTTACAAGATATTTAAAAAATTCAAGACAAAATTTTGATTGTGTGAGAAAATGCAAGTGAAGTAACTAAAGAAATTTGGCCTGATTTTCAGAGACACTCAGCAGTTTGAGCTCCCATTAGTTCATCTCTAAGATTATATGAAATAGTCTGTTTGTATAATCTATAGCCTTGAAATAAAAGTCTCCTGTGACCTCTCATAAAACAGTCTTGGTAGATAAATGTGAGTAACACAAAAGATGTCTTTCTTTCCTAAAAGTAAGTGTCATAAGCCCAATAGGTTTTCCAAACACTTATTATAAGCACTTTGTTCTAAGAGGATGAAACTATCTACAACACTTTAAATGTTCTTATTTCCTTAAAGTGTATTTCTATTTGGTGGCTTTCATCCAAGTTGTTCCAAATTGCTTTCTGAAGCGATGAGGTGTACTTGGTGGAAATAGGAGCACACTGCCCAAAACACACTCTATAGAAATACATATATAGATAAACATGCATGCATATGTGAACACACACACACACACACACATGCATGTATGTATGTACAGTATATTGGTGTGCATATATATCTGCTTTGTACTGGGTGTAGTTTATGGTTTACTGCTTTGAAAATTTTCATTTTCACTCTTACTTCCACATTGTCATTTAAGAAACAGAAGTCACAGTCTTTGCAGCACAGAAAAAATGATGCAGAATGTGCAGACGCTGAAACTCAAGAGTTGGTTTCCTCTTGCTATCATTAAAAGACTTGCGGTTAATTAAAGGGCTAGGGAATTATGCCAATGTGCACTGGCTATGCAGACCCTAGATACAAATTCCTTTCCCCAGCTTCAAACACTCTGCCCTTGGACCCTTTCCTGTAAAGGGGAACTGCATATTGGAAATTGAAGCATACAGTGTCTCACCAAGGAAAGAGACCTGGGCCTGGGAGGGAGAGACATTAACTTTTGTTCCCTCCTCCTCTGGCATTGCGTGACTCCACAGGGCTTGGTGAGCAACAGAAGGGCTGTAGTTCTCAGGGTGCCAAGCCTGTGGCATTGGTGCCAGAGATTATGGGCTAATGTGCCTGTAAAACCTCTTCTCACACAATGCCTGAGGCTATGGGTTTACCCCTGTATGGTGATGTGACACTGAGATTAAAGTCAAAGGGTGTTAGAGAGTCATCTGGGCAGAAATCAGGCCAGCCCACAACTTGCCACCACCACAACTAAGGTTTCCTTCCCATAGGATGGGCCAACACTCCAACAGGAGTGGTTCCCAAAGATCTAATCTTCATTGCACTAGATGATAAAACTAAAAGAGAAGTGTTAAGTGACTTGCCTAACAGATCTGAAATATAATTTAACTCTAAGAGCACATGAATATTTAACTATTGTTTGGTACCTTTCCTGGAGCAGATGTAAAAAAAATTCAGTTCAGAATAGACTTGAGGATAGAGCTCCCCACTGAGCTGAGGGAGATGGATATCAGTCTCGGGGTCACAACAAGCAGAGGAGGAACTTGATCCTGGGTGGAGCAAGTCTCAGTATTGCTGTCCTTTATATCAGAAAGTGAAAGAGCACAGGGAAATTCAGTTTTGTTGTGATGCAGGGGGAAAGGCCTCTGGAGAGCAAACCCTTGCTTCCCTCTGCCCTCCCAAGGACATTCTCATCAGTGAGAGCACTACCAACTAGTTCTTCCTCTCTGCCAGATCTGTTCACAAACTTTCAAATATAATATGTATAACCTATTTCATATTAATCCATATTGAAACACAGTAGAATGTTACTATCTGAGTTGCTTTTATAAACCCTTATTTAAGGGCAGATAGAGGGACTGGATGACAGATTATGTCCAGAACAGACATGAGTCCAGGATATTCTGTACCCAGCCAAAACAACACCTATCTTGTACAATCTGCAGCTGTGAAATACAGATGGAATGAATACAGCTAGCATGTGCTTATTCATATAGTCACTTCAGAAAAAAATACTTCTAATAGAATGAACCCTGAGTACTAGAAAAGACAAGTAAGATTTCCCCAATGACTACTTTCAAACTTTGTTTACAACATAAAAAAAAAATAATCTGAGACTCAATTATTTATTTACCCATTATTTATTCATTCACCTAGTAGTATCAGTAAACTAGTATGTGGTTTGGCTGCTCAGTTTCCCCTAAGGATTCTGGCCAAACAGTCCTGCACAAAGAAAAGCCAGGGAGTAGTTTCATTTGAAAACACAAAGAAAACAGCCATATCTTTTCAAATCTCTTTCATTACAGCTTTAACTGGTGATGGACATATTCCAGACAGTCTGGTTCAAGCTTGGTTGAAATCTTCAAATGTTTGGAGACTTCTGAAGTACTGTTGTGCCCAGAAAACCTCCTTATCTCTGAAACACACTGAGAACATGTATTTGATTACACATTCAAAATATAGAGAAGAAATGAATGTAGATTTACACACAGACACACACACGCAAAACCCCCTGCCACTGTAAACTGAACTAGTTTATTTGAGGATATTGTTACTCTCAGAAAGTGTTACTCGCAACTCCAGCAGTCTTTTTAGTCATGCATTGAGTTCCCCTTTCTTGCTTTGCCTCAGAGTCACAGCTCCTACCCTAACTATACAAAACCTGCTGCTTTCAGTTCACATGATTACCCCATGGCTTGTTTCTCTTTAATGTAATCACTGTAGTGGGAAGGGTTTGAGGGGCAGCAACTTACCTTCCTTACGAAAGAAGAGAGATGCTAAGAGGCCCGAAACTCTAAGTGAGTTGAGGTAGCATAGAAAAAAAAAAGTTGGTGGAAGAATGAGACTTCGGGTGGGACTGAGTTGTACTCAACTGCTCACTTGGGTAATCCATATTTTAAATACAGTTGGTATATTCTAAGGAGTGCTATGATTCACTAAGACTATATTATCTGGATATCTAGAATTTCTGAAGTGCTAGGAAATTGCATTATTCTGCGTAGTCTGTAATAAATTCTATCTATTAAATGGTATATAAAAATCCTATAAAAAAGGTTATAAATTTGGTTTAGAAGTGAAAGCCTTCACAATACTGAAATATAGTGCAAGACAGCATAATCTATGATAAAGTGGTTCAACTATGACTCTGCAGAATATGGCTAAAAAATTGGTTTTTTCAAGTCATTACCTTCAGAGCAGGCAATAAATACTGTGGGAAGGCACACAGAAGGTGTGGCTTTCATTTATAGCAAGACAAATTAATCAATCTCCATTTATTGTGACCACTGTCACTTCACTACCCCATCCCAAGAATTATTTGTAAAGTTCTTTAATATCTCAGGATGCAGTGTAAGACACCCAAGTCCAAAGAACTACAATACTATAAAACTGCATTGAGAATAAACTATCAATTAAATCAGAATGAAGCACTGAATCCTGTTCTTGTGGCAAGAAGATTTTTCCATTGGCTTTTTGTCCAGGGCTCAGATTTACTTTATTGTATATTTGTTATAACAAAAGGGCTCCACTTAAAGAATTCAAAAAATGTCAGGTTTTGTAATAAAGCAAAGCCTCTCAAATGACTCTGTAATTCAGGAATACAAAACATCTAGAGTTTTCGATAAACTGAGACACTTCACTGTACTTGCTTTGGTTTAGGCATGTCTTGCCTTCCCTTTCTCAGTAATCCTCTTTAGACAGGCATTTTACCTTAAACTAGCATAACTGTGCATATTTGTAATAATGCACGTGGTAATGTGTCTCACTGACACAGCTCTATATGACCTAGATTTTCTCATGTCAAAGAAAAAAAACCAAAAAACCAATTATGTCGTTTCAGGGCTCTGACACTTCATATCATATTTGTCCACCTCACAACATGACAGCCACTTCCCAATATGACATCATAGTGGTCATATAAGTGGTGACAAAATTAATTCTATGGCCTGACTTATTTCTCTAAGATCCTTTATCAGTAATATCAGCAGTGCCAAGGACACTTAGGAAGCTCAGTACGCAAAACAATTTTAAAGCTGAAATATCTGGCTTCTGGAAAAACAAAAAATCTTATTCCTCCCACCCCACTTATGTTCTTGTGCTTTCACCACACTTAGCCCTGCAAGGGAAGCTGATAAAAATTTCTGTCATGCCATTTGCCCAGTCTTTCTACAATTGCTCTGGAGTAAAACTAAACAAACTGCCACAAAATGCAAGAACTCTAAATCAAAACCTGTGAACAACATCTTGTGTCACATTCAGGCTCTGCAATCAGACTGGTGATACCAGCAGGAATGGGAAAGAAGGAAGTAACTTGCTACTGGATCTCACCTTGGCATAGATGGGACAAAAAGGAAGTTGATTTCCTCCACTGACAGTGTGGCCATTTTAAATAGGCAACAAAACACATTGCAAGAAAAATATTCATGGTTTAGTGCTTTCCACAAGAGAAGAAAGCACTTTCACAATTTGAAAAATGCAGAGGTGGACACCAATGTGCCAGGTACTGATGGCTACAAAGAGCCTATGGATATTACATCTCTAAATACAAGCCTCAGACTGGCTTTCTCATTTCAGAAAGATAGGAGAAAGCTTCATCAATACCCACTGGTATCTCTCATGGAAGCCCTTTAGCCCAAGTTTACATGCTTACCTGTTGTAAACTGAACTGTTATCATATTCTCTTCTTCAAAAAAATCCTGATTGACAGGATATACTGTGACATTTCAAGATACACAATTATGGAGGTATCTTTCAGAGGAACTTGCAAAAAATTCAGATTGAAACTGCCACCACCTATTCTTTTCCTTTTATTTATTTATTTTTTTTCATAAGCTCACTGTGCTTAAAACATCAGTGGAATTCACCAGGGATTTATGATAAATTTTAATATCTTGGCCACATGAAGAGGGATTGGATTGAGATGGGTTTTCTAGACATTGTTTTAAATTGTGCATTACGTACTCATTGTAGCACGAAGTCCCTCATGGTGTAACAGATGCCTTTGTACTTTAATTCATGTGAGTGCCATGCATATTCATGCATATTAGTTAAAAGAATTTCAACTGCAGTTATACTGTTCTGTATCTCCTAGTCAACAAGTAAGAAGAAGTGTTCCCATTGTTACATGCTTAACTCTCAGTTATAATGCACAATAAGAAATCTGAAACTTTCATATAGGAACATTATATTGTAATTGCCTAGTAGGCAATTATTCGGGCGTACCTGTCAGAGTCAAAATACAGAAACCACCACCCCTGCGATGGGAAGAGAACTATTGATCTCTTGTGCCATCTCGTGGAAAAATTATTAATTGCAAGACAATGTCAAGCTATTTCGCACAGTTAAGTATAAGCAGAGATGTCAGAAACATGGTTCAAGCCAGCTTGGCTTCCCACGCGAAAAATCGGTTGCTTATAAAGTAGTGACCTGGCTTGTTAACATCTTACAGTCAATATCGGTTGACCTAAACTCAGTGGCTTATCTTTCTGTATGCCTTGTGGATTGTGCAGTCTCCATCATAAAGCTCTGATTTATTTTCCTTGCTAGACACTATTTTTAAATCTTCACTTTTATTCAGATTTGCACAGAAAGATAATTCTCTTCTTTTAAAATTCGGTGCAAATAGTAGTATTTATTGTTACCTTGGCTGCTGGTCGGAATCAATTTTTTTTCAGTACTTTTTTGCGAATCACAAACTAATTGTTCTAATAATAAATATTCACTGATTGCTTAATTAAACTTATTAAAATGCAAATTTAAATCTCCAAACAATGGTAATAATTAAAAAAATAATACATTACCAAAATGATAAAAGGTCAGATCTAACTTTTTCCATTATCCAATATAATATTGATCGAGTATAATTGGAAAATGAGCAAACACAAAAAAAAAGTTTGAAAGCAGCTTTTGCCACAGAGACTTAAATAGGTATGTGTTGCCTCCCACAGAGCTCAGAAGAAGACTATACAGTACTACTTTTCAAGGGATTTATATCATCTTTTCTAAGTCCATTTGCAGTCCAAACACAAGGTAAATCGTTCGCTCTCCCCCACCATATGATATTCCATCTATAGGAAACCTAAACACCTATCTAAAGCCTGTATCTTTAATTGGTAGACTCTTCCTAATCTACCTTCATGGAATGGTAAATTATAGGAAACCCCAACAAGAACATGGTGGAATAACTGCATGCTTGAGGATTTAACCATTCAGCTTTTTTAACATTAATGTGAGTCAATAGTTAGTCTCTATATTCCACTTTGAAACTACATGTGTGAGAGTTTGAATTATTTCTTTCTATTTGTAATTATCCCAGATAATACTTCAGCATATGAATACTACCAAACAAGTTGACAGCAGAGCTCAGCATCATTTACTCATGGCAAAATGAACTAGAATTACCTGGATGCAGTCTAATCCAGCAAAAATTTCAGTGACTGCTCCATCCTGCTCTCTCTTGCTCATCTCTCACCTCAGGTATAACATGCCTTTTTGCCATGTTTATGTTTCTTTCTAGAGCAGCTGTTGCTCTCTCACACTCCTGTATTACATATTTCAGTTGGTCAAGAGTCCTCCATGGACAATGTCAAGACTAACAAATTGAGCAATTATTTAAATAAAAGCTACTTGACATAGCAAGCTATTGTGCTAACATATTGCTGCACACACCATCAAAGTCTGCTATTTAAATTCCTCTAACCTATTAAGTGCCCTTCCTGCTTCACTCTGGTTGCAATATCTTTGTGCTACAAAGCACGCTGAACCTGTCAGAGGGATGTCAGTGCTTGTGGAGGAGAGCAGTTGCTCTTTTGGCTGTGTCGAGATTTAATCAGATATGGGTCAACCACAATTATGAAGAAACAGAAGCATCTACTGTCTGTGGAAAAGCTATAGCTCCACAATGCTCTTTGCTACCACTCTGAGCCCTGCATCAGTGGCATAGGGGCCTTGCCTGTCCTTCTTTGCCACTTTTCTTAATCCACTGCTGTGAGTGGACTCAAACAAGAGACAAGATGCAGTCCCAGCCACTATGTTACCCTGGCCTCAAGCACACCATGCAGTAGGAAACTGTATACAGCCTAAAGTTCCTGGCTGTCTTTTCTTACCACCTTTGCTGCGTGCCCTGATTTCTAGCAGCTTTGCAACCTCAATAACAAGGTTGCATATAGCAAGTTGTTGAATTACGATCTCTCCATACAAGCCTAATACATGTCACACTGACGTGATAGCTGCCATGAGCCAGTTTTACTCTGTCACAAATAATTTGCTTCTTAATGTGGGACACAGCTTAGATACTGTTGCTCATAACATAAACCTGCGGAAGGATTTGCTCCAGTAGCATATTTCACGTCACTACCAAAACTGGATCAGTTGTAGGTGTTTATTGTTGACATTTATTTAACAGGAGCAGAACTGAAGTCACATTCCAGCCACACAGAAATTAATGAGACTATAAAATTGAAGTGCTGACAAAATACAAACAAGTATGCTCACCTCCTTTCAGGAGCACATAATGTACATTCTTTTGTAACCAAGAATTCATGTAAGCACACTTTCCCATTTGTTTTTTGCTGTTAGTCTATATCTGCTGCAAATAACATCATGTTCTAGTCAAAGTCTTCCACTCAGTATTAAATTACAATAGTATAAACTGATGTCAAAATTTTACACCTGCCATCTCTTCAAGTAACTTTCCTACCTTGCCTCAGAACCAGTCCCCAGACCTGTATATGCTGAGGATCCCTATGACACCTCTTCCATTCCAGCATCACTTCCAGACTTCAGATCCATTGCCTTTACCATGTGGATTTGGACGGCTTGCAGATTGGGTAAGACAAATGACCCTTTGGAGTTTCTTGTGTTGCTAACCTTAAGCCTGCAAGAATACTAACCACAAAAAAATTACAAGACTTGAACAAATAAAATTAATTGAAAAGAACTTTTATCTTGTTTTTGAGACTTTGAAGTTCTGTTGAATCTTGTGTTCCAGGTTGTACTGATACTACTGCAGGTGTGGGGTTTCAGAATTCTGCTGGGTATTACATGTGTGATATGGTAATGCTGTAACTCCTTCACCCCATTAAAAAATAAATTAAGTACCCTAAACCTAAACAGAGAAATCAATAAAGATTTCTGAGGTCAGGCTGAGTCAGAGGACAATGGGGTAACTATGTTAATGGAGCCATATTCAAGGAACTGAAGTACGTAATCAGAGTAATAATGATCCTGCGAGACAGATTATTAATAACATGTAAACAGCAGACCCATAGCTTTCAGATTATGTCATTAGTAATAGTTGTGTAACTTTGATGCCGTAAGAGGGAACACACATACAGACCTAAATGGAAATTGCCAAAGTGTCTTGTTCATAGGGAAAAAAGGGAGAAAAGCTGTTTCCTGCCCTCCCAGCTGTGTTGGCTGTGCAAAGTTAACAGGAGTGGAATGTAATACAAGCTTAATTTTGCCATTGGAAAACCTGCAAGTTTTGCATATTCATATTTCACGGTATAGCTAATGTTTAACTTTGTTTCTCTACCCTCCCTTTCACTTGCTGTTAGATATTTTCTTTTCAATACATTCTTGCAGCAGTGGTGTGCAAAGTGTCGCAGAAAGGACATGGGGGTGACTTTAGCTCCTCTACTCCTTCTGCAAGGATCTACAACTAACTTTAGTCCTTTGTATCTCAGTTGCGTGTATAAAGTATGACCATCTATACCTCCATGGGCATGACATTGTCCACAACATCCTTATCTGTTGCAAGGAAAGTGGTCTCAATATTAATAATTTGTGCTAATGTAAGTCTACACAATGTCAGGATGGTAATGTCTATTTACAAAGTGTTTTGGTGATTCTTTCTCAGGCAGTTACAAATTATTTCTTAGATGAGAGCTTTTTGCACTTGACGAATAGTAGATGATTGTCACTACTTTACTGTTTAATTTTTAAATTAATTTGAAGTATAATTCTCCAACTATAAAGTGCTCTGAGACTACTAAGAAATGAATCACATTAAATGAACTTAATTATAAATTATCATTACATGACACTCAAAAGGATGCACTGGAAGAAATTAATGCATCAAAGCAAGATTCTCAATGTTTCATTTAAACAGAAAATGCATTTCAGAATTAATTAAAATGAGAAAAGTCTAGGTCAGTATTGAAATTGTTTGTGTGGATCTCCTATACCGGAGCTAAGTAAACCCAAGCTTATAAATATTAAGAGCATATAATTTTGTAAACCCTGTTGAATTTTACACTTATGCATTGGTTCCAGCTTTATGTTATGCAAAAATTTAAAAGAGGGTTACAAATCTGAGCAGGGACCTATAGTTTTATATCACACAGATGAACTTTCACTAATTATCTTTAAGAAGAAGAAAAGCCAGTAATGCATGAAGGAAAGCAAATTAACTTTGTATTATACTTTCTACAATAAACCATGACATCTTCATGCTGAACAACACCAAACACACAAAACATAAATATTAAACTTCCTTCAAAATGGTCACTAAATAACACTTCTTTAAAAAAATAATAGAACAATGTCAGATAAAGTATGAAGCACATAAGGAAGCTGCATTTTGTAACCACAGTTTGGTTTCCTGGTAAAATCTAATCCTTTGGAAATAGAAGGAAAGAGAAGCAACCTGGCTCTGAACTAATTTGAAAGCTGCCTATTTTCTATAAACATAGATATTTTCAAGTCTTTAGTGCAATGAGAGTAAACAAAGGCAAAATGTTGAATACCCAATCCATTCACCTGAGGCAGCAGTGCAGGATTAAAACAGAAAACTGCAAATTAAGAAAACGTAATTATTTAGACTGGCATTAAAAAAAAAGTTCTAAATTATTTCAGACAAAACATAAAGAGTTTGAACTGTAGTAGGAAACTTTTTTGTTAGTCTTTCTGCAAAATGCTCAGCCATTTAGAGGTACTATGTATTTATCATAGTAGCCTATGTTAAACTAAGGAGACCACTTTTATGATTAACTTAGGAATTTGTTTCTGCTCCACTCACTCATTTTTCTATCATCTGCTACTTTTTTTTACAACGCAGAATACGAATGGAAAATAGAAGTTTGAATGGTTAAGTTTGGCAAAATTTTTCACAATTTTGTAAAAACCAAACAAGTGCTGAGAATGAAATGGTACAGTGAAATATTGGAAATCAACACAACTTAAACTTAAGACATAAATCACCTTTTCAGAATTATTATAAAGAAACGTATATAATATATGCAGATTTAAAGCTGCAATTGAAAATATAGTATTAGAGCATTCTTTTTTTTTACATGGATCTTCAGTGTTTTCTTAACAAGAAGGTTTGCCATGTGGAAGAGAATGCTACTTTTCTGCTCATCCACTGAAGAAACAGAAAAGAGAATGCAAAATAAAAATTACCTAGGGCCATACTAACTAGATTTAAGCTTAATATGCATGAAAGTTCTCAGATTTCAATAAAGTTTTAGCAAAGAATTTTTAAAAAGTAATTAATCCAGCTGGTTTTTGAAATTTCAGCAAAGTCTTGGAATTATTGATACAGAC
>VXBJ01003622.1:21974-59943 GCA_013400055.1 Nycticryphes semicollaris
ATGAGCTTTATTGGTTGAAGTGGACTCACTAATGTGTCCTCAGTGCAAAAACATTTAGGGAAGAGAGGACTTTATTATTCTGCACACTTATTTAGCTACACATGAACAGACTTTTTATGGTCAAGAATTGAGAGCATGAAATACTAATGTACAGAGACCAAACAGCAATCTTAATTTGTTTGTTTTTCTTAGCTGGTTCATGCTTACTTGATGAGGCAAAGGTCCACAAAATAAGAATTTTATGACCCCAGACCAAACCCCAAAAAAGGTAACATAGCTATCCTTGATCCTACACACCAGAAAAAAAAAAAAAAAAAGAGAAGAAGAAAAGAGAGTGGTAGAGACACTGCCTTTATTTTGCTCCAAAATAAATATTTACTTGCATTTTCAAAGGAGACAGGAAGGACGGAAGGAAAACACTGACTTAATGGAGCCTAAAAGAAAAGAGAGCTCGTTAAGTTCCAACATTTGTCCTTCCCTAGAGAACTACTGTGTCATTCAAATGCATGACGCATTCATGGAAAAATGGGGAAAATAAAAGCTTTGTGAATGCAGGCATGAAAAATAATTATAGTTGCAGCAAACAGTGATGAGTCAATATCTATTTATTTGGAAGATTGATTTGATATAGTACATAAACATAGGTGCTTATTAAAGCCTGAATCTCAGTAAACTGACAAGCACCACACCTTTACTGTCTCTATCCATGATAATACTGAAGTGGAACATTTCTGTGCAACAGTTAAGTGACTCTAAGGTCATTAGGTGATATTTGCCTTTTTTGTTGGAAAAATGGAGCATTGCACACTTATATCTGATGTAAATCTAGTTCAGTAACATGGAGTTATGAGCGACCTTTTCTAAAACTAAAATGGATGTGAATATATAAGAAGGAGCAGCATATTCCACTTATTCCACAGTATTTTAGCAGCAGGACAGATCTAAAGCAAGATGTACAAATCCATCTGGCAATGCTGTAAGGGCACTACAATAAGTAATAAAAACTACAGACATAAACTCTATAGGCATATAGCTATTGTTTTCTCTCTATATTCCTTTGGATTATATTTTCATTGTCTTCTACTTATACTCACCATCTGTAGTAAAACTGGTTAACCAACCAGTCCTTTGTCACTAAGGAGAAGGTTTATCATAAAGATGCTGAAACACAACTTCTTTACTTAGAAGTAAATGGTAAAAAATGCTTTAGAAGTAAATCTGCTGGAGATACAAGAAAAACTGAAGAAGAAACATCAAGTCTAATGGATTATATGTGGATTACAAAATAAGTGTATAGCTCCAAATGAAATTTATGTGAGTAGGAATAAGGGTGAATATATATCAGAACACCATGCACAATAGCAGGCACTGTCACTAGCATGAAATACAAAGTGCAAAAATGGAAGACTGTTGTCTTGATAAATCAAAATTACTGCTCAAATAAATCATAGAATCATAGAATCACAGAATCATAGTATGGAGCTTCATTTTACATGAGATGAACTAGGTAGTAAATGGCCAATTCAATGACCTAGTTTTCAATAAGTTTGTCAACACAAGATGTTTTGTTGCATAACAAAGGATTCCAAACTAACACCACTACAGTGCTGGCATGGGTAACACATCGTAATTCTCTGCTATTGCCAATGCTATGCTCATACAACACTGTATCCAAATCAATAAAAACCTTTGTGAAAGTGTGAAATTAAGCATATGGGCAAATCCGTCTGATAGGCACAACTCTCTGGGATATTCCAAAAAGCATCTGCCTCACTAAATGTCCTTTATTTTATTAAACCCTAGAAGTTTCAAGTGGCCTTTTTTTTAAGATTGTAAAATTAATTAATAACTTTTTTCTTTTGGTTTTTAACCGCAATGCTTAGTTTCAGGACTACTGGTAATAGACTCATGTTTCTGAGAAGAATGCACTAACTTTGGCCTATTAGAAAATTTATTGAGGGTCAACTGGTAATTCAGGACATGCTGATGCCTGTTAGTGGTTTAATGGTTTGACCCTGGTTTTAAACACAGTACAGCACAAGTTTATAAGTTCTCAATTATATGAAAGCACATATTCAACCTGACTTTCACAAGTACAATAATGAAACATCTCATTATTTATCTCTTCCATCCCATGTCACACTCATGAAAAGAGCTGGTGTATTTCTTGGAATTCTTTCTGTGATTTATGATTTCTATAATCACATTTTCATTGTTTCTACAGTTATTTAATGCTGTCCTATTGCACGCATATTTCAAAAAATCTACCTATTGCAGACATATAAAAATTTTCAACACATCTCTGCATTTTCATGGAAAATAGTTTCAGTAAAACTTCTCTCTTGCTCACTCAGCTGCACGTCCATGTTTCAGAAATAATTATTTAAAGACAGTCACACACCAACTTCATTTGATAGGCAAGATGTCTATTGACTCCACCCTAGGAATCATGTCAAACCTACACTTAATGTTGAAATAAATCTGGTTCGCAGCCTCAAGTGATTCCAGCAGGAAAATAAAACTTTGCTAAAGAACCAAGTGTCTCTAACTGCACGTATATTTCCCCTAGTCTGCTTATGTGACTGACAGTCCATGCTGCCATCTACAGCAAACTAAGCAGGGAAGACCAAGACAGTACTTCTATTTCCTTTAATAGAGACTTGGTTTCTGCACAATATATTCAGTAATACTTAGTCAGTAATCCACCTAGGTAATGGAGAATATTATTTTTTTAAACAAGACTCTTGAGGTGTTGTACTCTTTCATTACAGCTCTTATTTTTGAAGGTCCATGTTCAGCATTAGTTGTAATAGCCCCAAGAATTATTTTTGTGCCCTATGTTAAATATATACTTACAAGTCATACCAGATCTGGGCTTATACAAAAAAGAATAGCAAAGAGTAAACATCAAACATAAAAAGGAATCTTATTCTTCCACATCCTTTTTCTTATAAATTGAGACCTAAACATCGGTTTGGTGGTACAGTAAGGTTAACTCATTAAATAGAAACCCTCACTTTCTTGAAAGAGTCTTCGATTTCATCTATTAGCACTATTTTATTGCTGATATGCCAACTTTTTCCTGTTTAGCAAAACCCGAAAATCTCATTTCTGTTACCTAACAAGACTTTATACACCACGTACATCTGTAGGCCTGAAAGGTAAGAAGTCTTAACAATTGTGAGCCTTTAGAAAAGACATATTTTGAAGTACCACTATTCAAATGTTTTTCTTTTATTTTTAATTTTTTTCTTAATATGAAATGGGAAAGTCAAGACAGAGAAGAGAGCAAGGTCAGAGATGAAGAGCAAACCAATTTTACACTGACATTTTTGTCTGATTTTCACCACTTGCCGGAACTTGAATTGCAATAAAATGAATCAGTCTAGTTTCTCTCTTCTATGTTGCATTCTAAAGGAAATTAAGTTTTCAAAACAATTTCCAAATTACATCTAGATCAACCAGAAATGCCAGACCTTGTGACAGACAAGATTCACTCCAGAGAACTGATGATATGACATCTTTCTCTCACTCCTCAAAACCAGCACAGGTAAGGCAGAGCTTATCAGCTCAGTTTATTGCTGCATCTCAGTTGTTGTTTCAAGTGGGGCTGGGATCTTCTTGTGCGGACTGGACTATGGCATAAGCAAAACAATATAATAAAAAATAAATATTCTTGAGGTTGGTACTGAAGTGAGCTGGGTGAACTTGTACCTTCCAATCAACAACACTGCAGAAAACTACACTGAAAGAGAGGTTATGATTTACAAAAGCAAAAGACCAAGTTCATTATTTACAATTTCCTTCCCTTATGAAAATTTGTAATGCCATGTGAACTGTCATCTTGTTTCCCAAAACACAAGAAATTCTTTGCCAACAGCTTACTGGATTCCATCTGTGAAACAGTGGGACTTACTTCTTACTCTGCTTTCCTTGAAATTTTTCCTGGTATATTGTTTTATTTTAATGTAAATTTATAAAAGCATTATTTTAAAAATACCTTTTAAAAAGTGTCTAATGTGCTTTAGAAGTGCTTTGCCAAAATGGTATTGTATTTGACTGTGGTATGTGAGAAAGAGGTTCAGTTTGTTTAGTACAGCTTCTAAAACATTGGGAAATGTTGGCCAGTTTTGCAAGTATGCATTCATTCAATAGTCTACAACTATCACTGTTTTACCTGCAAGAGTGCAAAGTAGGCACATATGTGCATGTACAGCAGTATCTAAACAAATAAGAATCTAAAGTATGTGCAATTCACTTCAAGGTCAAGTTTAAAATTCTTCTGGCTTTAGTGGTATTTCTGTGAAAAACTTATGGAGAATCAGGTCTAGCATATCCTCAGAACAATGCAAACTAAGTACTTTCTTAGGAAAATATTGCACCTTAATTATTTTGTCATGACATAGTAATGTTTAGCAGAAATATAAAATCTTTGCTTACAACAGAGTATTCACAGAAAAATCACCCAGGGAGAAACACTAGGTGAAAGTACACAAGAACACACACAGATTATGGTGTTGGAAAAATTGCAAGTGAAAGCAAAGCAAATAGATAAATGTGGAAGTTAAATTACCAAATTGCTACATTAAAGACTAGTACAATAAACTTGGCATATTAAGCCCACATAAAGAACATGTAAATTGATTTCTGTGCAAAATCAATGAATCTAAAACCTGCACTGGACTTGCCCAAAATGGCTTCTGGGACTCTGAAAAGCTTCTCCCATCACTATGGTGCATCTCCCTGTTTTTAGGTGCTGGAGAGAAGCAAAAGTGCTGGAACAGTGGCAGGGGGCCTGCAGGGCTGTGCTTCTGTACTGGAGAAAGGAAGCACTAATATCTCTGCCTGAAAGCCATTAACTTTCATTAACTTCCAGGCAGAGCAGATCCCTGAGGAGATGAAGATAAGCAACTCCTTGCTGGTGGTGCTTTTTCTGGAGAGGACCAGGTGAAATATCACCAGTGTTCAAGATGGTATACAGGCCCCAACACCCCACGATGTCTCTACTGTGTCCCTGAGCATCTTTTAGCATTCAACACTGCTTTCCCTAGAACCTCTTGGTGTTGCCACAGTAGTCTTGATGTGCTCAGTGCCCCAGAACAGACCCCAGGTAACAACCTCTTGTAAGAAAGGAAGAAAGACCTCAGAGCCAGGGCCAAGCAGGGAAGACACCAGGCTGGCCAAGGGGAAATCAGTTGGGATGCAGCCCCAGCCTTGCCCCCAAGTTTCTTGCCCCTCAGATTCCCACTGCTATGTTGGATGCTTTCAGTAAATGCTGCCATAGGACAGAGCAAAATCTTGCTCTGATCCCACTCTTTCCCTTGCTTAGGCACACTCTGTCAAATCTGCACCTGAGGCTGGAGGTGGACCCCTTCCAAGGTGGCAATACTCCAACTCTCCAACCCCTTGACCCTAAAAGCCCTTCATATGTTAGCAGACTTAAAAACGCATGAACAAAGTAGACATATTAACTCTCACTTATTAAAAGCAGATTATTGCAAATATGTACACTGATTTCCAGGGAAAGCCACAAAGGAAAAAAAAAAAGAGGTTTTCATGCATGCTTTTTTGGCAAATATTTTTCCCAAGGACATAGGCTAGCGAACAAAATGATTACAAGAAATTACAGTATGTACCATGAATATTTTTTTGGTATGCACAGAGGAATTTAAGGTGTTATAATGTCACACTACCGCATTTAAAAATAAAACCAAAAGAAATAAGAAAAAAGAAAAAAGCACAGTCTTTTTAAGTTATTCAGAAAAGAATATAAAGTTCGGTCTGTGTTATAGAAGCTATTAAAGAAAAAATAGATCTTCAAACCATTCCTTGTAACACTGTAATTCCAAGTCGGGGAGTGTTTATCTAAAAGAACAAGATGAATGTTTCTTATGGCCTTAATCCAAAACTCTTTGAAGCTGTTGATTCAGGCCTCAAGACCATTTGTCATTGTAAGATCCACCTACCCATTTCAGACCAATGTCTTCCACAGAACTGTTTTATCTACACACTGTATGTTTGAGTTAGAGACTATTACCCTCATCAGCTTTCAGCATGAGGCTCCTGCCCTTAAGTGATCCAAATCCTCTGACCTCCTCCAGCGCTAAATCAGTAACTTATCACCTCCAATGCGGAGTAGGCCAGAAATGACCATCTTAAGATTGAGGCATGAAATTCACACTGTTCCCCACTGTGGCTTTTGCTGGGTGTCCCCAGAAATAGGAGGAGGCCTGAGTTAGAGAACCCACCTGTTTCAGAAGTGCGTTTGTTTGGGTGGATCAGTTTCTTTTAATATGGGGCAACTCTTTCTGCAAAACCAGCCTTAACTGACACATACAACAAAGGATGGTTAAGAGTTGAACTGCTTACATCAGATAACTTGATTAAAAAATTAGTAACGTAATTATATAAATATTCACTAAATATGAGCAAAGACATTGTAAAATGTTGTTGAAAAGATAGTATTTATGTTTTACAGAATGCAAAAATGCAGGCCAAAGCAAAGTCAGCAGCAAACTTGTGCTGAAAGCCAAAGACCTTGCTTCCATACACCCTTTCATTTTGAAATGCTTTGGTTTGCAAGTTAGTGAACAATAAAATCCTTAAATTTTTACTACTGCATGCTTTTCAACATGTCAAGACTGAATTTGTTCATAAACATTACTATTTATAAATATATAAACTGTAACTTTTAGACTGCCTTTAGAGAACTGTGTTTCAAGTAGAGGAAATGCATTAATGAATACTGCAGTTGTCCTTTGAGAAATACCTAACAGAGGGCACAGGCAAGGAATATACTAAAGGAACAAGGATCTAAGGAGGCAATGACTGTAAGAAACAGCTTCGCTTCATAAAGAAACAAATACTTTATTTCTAGTTCTCTCAGTGTTCACAGTGTATAATTTTAAATGGTTCCTCAGTAATGTCTACCAAAATGATCACCTGACTAAGCCAGGAACAGAAAGATACATTGAAGACACAAGCATTTGGTGTGGAAATAAAGCAGTGGGAAAAAATGGTATGAAAACTTTGTATGAAAAGCACATAGCTATTACCTCTTTTACAAGATATTTCTCCCAACATTCAGGCTACATCTCTGATATATATTTAATTTAAATCTGATATGAAAGTGATTAATTGGTAAACACAACAAGTTATTTAAAAAACTTATTCATAGGAATAGCAATACAAAGAAAACAGAGATCCATACTATAGCTGCAAAACTTCAGACTTCACTTGGGAATAGTCAGCCTCAGCTGAAATCGTATTACATATAGGTTAGATTATGCACCTGAAATGTTTCTGTTTTTTAATTACTTAGGAATAAGTGCCTATATGGTCAATTACTTCTTTAGTTTCCTACTTTTTTTCCTTCCCGCATCCCATCTGTTAAGTACAATGTCTTTTGTCATTCTGAAAGCAATACCTATTACTTATTTATAGTGGTGTATATAAAATACTTACCTCTAAAGCAGACTAAGAATTAGAAATTGAGTTCTTAATCAGATTATTAAGAAAAATTACAAGAGTTCCCAACATTTCCAGTGACTTTAACAGACTGAAAAGAAGTCTATGTGAAGGGTGTCTCTTACAAAAAATACCTTCTTCAGTAACAAATATAAAATATGTGGTAAAAAAAATACTTTCTGCAAATCTCTGTGATGATAATTTTTTACTTGGTGTATGGAAACAAATATTCAATTAAATTAATATAGTAATTTAATCTAATATTTTTCCCCTAATACTGCCACTTGTAGAGTTAACAAGAGAATCTACTGAAAAGATGAGTTATTTCCAGTTTTAAATGCAGGTCTTAAAAAGGACAGTTAAGCCATCAGGTATACTATAATTGAGATGAAGGAAAGTTCCTCTTTTGGATCAATAGAAATGAGAAGTAGCTACATAGGATTCTGAGTTCCCTCAGTACTGCATTATTTTAAATTCCGACTCTCCTGGAGATTTACAGCCCTGTGAATCCCATACTATTTCCAGATCCTGCCATAACCTCAGTTATATTACTTCCCTCTGTTTGTTCAATCTTGCAATATTCAGCTAAGATTTAGAGACATGTTTTTTCATTTAAAGCAACTGGATGGGGCCTGGGTCGGGGAGAGCGCTGAGACACTCAGCGTGGATGTTGGAGGGAGAGCAGGAGTGTAACTGTGACAGTGAGAAGCCCTTCTGCGAGTCCTACATGGGGGCAGCACCTCATGGGTGTTGATAGAGGATAGTTTGTATCAGGCTCACCTTGTGTCTTCTCTTGTCACAGCCCCAGGTACTGTGACAGACTGGAAGCAGTGCCAGGGAAGGACTTCACTTCATACTCGAAGCAATTTGGTTTGGATTCAGATCTGGAAAAGACCACACATGGCCCTGGAGCATCTGCACACCACAGAGAGAGAAAAGGGAAAAACACTCCTCAGTGAACTACAATTATCTGAATATGCGTTGCCTCTTGCTGCTTTGTGTCTATTTGCATGTGTGTGTAAATACGTGTGTGAGTGCCTATAGAGTTCAGACGCTACAGCTCTGCAACACTTAACATAGGGCAAGACAAGAATTTTAGGTGTAAAATGCTTTTACAGCATTTTTCTGGAAAAAAAAACTGCCAAACCAACTCTCCTACATTTTAACACAGACATTTTGATCTACAAAAAGATGTGCCTGACCATAAATGGACTTCATTTACCTTGCTAACTGAGCATATTGAGTATTGCTTGATAGTCCTTAGATTGCTCAGGCCTCATACTGCTGATTGAAGAAGCCAATAACCGTCATACCTGCAAGCTGGGCAAAACAGAAAGATTACACAAGGTCACTTTTGAAAAAAAATGAAAACAAAATTCAGTTTTCTAATAAGACTAAATCTCATTTACTGTGCCATGTAACTGTTCGTGCTGTATGCTACTACTCTAAGAAAATCCTCAAAACTTGATTTCTGCCATTCCACTAATATTTTATAGATTTATTTATAGAAGAGTAATATACATTGTCTGTTACAATATGAATTTAGCCCCTTTCCTCAAATACAGGATGGTTTTCTAGTGGATTTATTTTTCTTCATACTTTGGGTAACTGAAAAGCTGTTTTCAAGAACAGTTTGTGGTAGAATTTCTCTGACTAGAAACACGGAGTTAGTGTCTATGCAAGGTCAAAGTATGACTTCAGAATGTGCTTATAGCTGGCTGTTTCATCCTTACATCTGACATCTTTTGAGAGTGGTCCAACTCAACAAGTGTTCCTGAGCTCTCCCCCAGAAAGCATCAAACCTCTTCTCTTTATTTCCGCGCAGCTGAAGTGAGATTTCTCTGAACGCAGAAGTATGTGGCATCTAGTGAACTCCCTAGACAATAAGTGAGAAACTTTCAAATTCATATCTCTACTAAAATTTTGTGGTACTGTTACTGTGAAGTAATTTCCCTTTGAATTACTATGATGTTTATAGCTATGGCAGATACTGAAAGCAAAAGATTCGTATCTCCATAGGAGTATGTCCTCCTTCTTGCTCAGATTTAGGGAAATCATTAGATGAAACTGAGAGTAGTGACATTTAGATGAAGATGAAGGAATGAAGCTGCCCATCAAAGCTCATAATGGCCTATTTGTACTTACCAGTTTGCACTGTGGGTGCAAAAATCTGTTCTTACACAGATATTTATACTGCAGTGTTTTTAGACTTATTTTCTCTGTAGTTCTAGTGGGTAAAACAGATGAAAGCACCCTGGAATAACCCAGATCTTGGGCAATATTAGAATCATAGAATGGTAGAATTGTCTAGGTTAAGATCATCTAGTCTGACCATCAACCTTACTCTGATAAAAAACATCACTAAACCATGCCTCTAAGCACTACATCTACCTTTCAAATACCTCCAGGGAGGGTGCCTCAACCACTTCCCTGGGATTCAGGGGATTCACATTAGTGTTCTTGCCAGGCTGCACTAGCATGTTGGAGGAGGTGTGCATACCTACCGCCACTTAGTTTCCCCTCTCAGACTATGAACCATCTCCAGTCTTCCATGCCCTGTGATTTCAATCCATTACCCACCTGCTGCCATATGCTTTTGCAAACAGCAACCCACGCTTCTCTTCAGGCACAGGCAGGTGCCTTGTTGAACAAAGCACTGTTGTGTCCTACCTTTGATTCTTTATGCTCTGGAACACATGAACCCTAAGAAAGCCCTGTCATGATCAACACTTTGCCTTGGCATTTGTGACTGTGCTACACCTAAAGTCCTTCTGCCTCATGTTTCAGCTTCTCTCTTCTTACCTCTTCCTCAGCAGGACTCATAAATATGGGTAGTGTAGACCTTTGGCTTGCTGATGCTGGGCTGATCTCCAGCCCTGCCAGGGACCTGTTCAGCACAGGGGTGTTTTGTCTTACCCTGAGGTGAATCTCAGGAGCATTTTCATGCTCAGCAGGCATAGGCTGCACATAAGAGAATAGGGTGATGACACCAGGGCTCCTTCCACCTGTTTCTCCACCAGCTCTTTCTTCACAACTGTCTGAGCCAAGATCAGAGACCTGCACCATATCAGAGAGCTGGACTTGAGCGAGGAAAGCTAAACCAGTTGGGGTGGGTGGGGGGAGGGCACCCACTAAGTCAAGTGTCATAAACCACTGGAGATGGGCAAGAGGCAGTCCCTGTCAGCCACAGCCTCCTGTCTATCAGTGGGCTGCTGTGAACACTACCAATGCTCTATACGTTTTTCCGAAGGTGACTCCCTGTCTTCTTAGAAAGACCATATTGGCTGAAGCAGAGTAGGGAATTAGCAAGAGACAAGAGAATACTTTTGAAACATCCACACTCTTCTCAAAAACATCTTGTCTTCTTCTGGTCATCCAGACCTATAATTCTTTACCACCAGGAAAAACTCCAGCTTTGCTAGCCCTGGCAGGATGAAGTAAGTTTGTATGCCCTAATGAACAGTATCGTGTTGGCTTTGCTGGGCTCTAACCCCAGACCTTCCCCCCCTTATTCCCACCTTACCACCTCATTCCATCCACTTACCACCACATCCATTCCCAACTCCTCCTTGGCTTTGCTTCCAAATCGTGACAAAAGGAGATCCTGACTGTGGCTGAGACTTTGCAGACAGCACTTAAGTGGGGAGTACCCTAAGGAGTTGCAGAACAAGTTACTGCTAATCCATGTGACTTAGACTCACCGCTAATGTGTTGGTAGTAGTAGCCACTTGTGCAGAGGTGCTCACCTGAGCTGCAGATGAGGTGTTTGCCTGCTGTCATAGCTCTGACAGGGAAGTCGTAGCACTGCTCAGGGAAGTGCATCCATATCAACAGATGGGAGAACGCCCCTCTGCAGTACTGTATATATCACCAAGCCTGGCCTAGAGAATTGTATACTGCTCCTTTACTGTCATTTTGAGAGCACATCCACATCTTAGTGAGGATGGCAAAGTCAGTATAGGAGTCTGTCCTACTTTTTCTGACTAGAGTCATTTATAGGCTTGAATTTATAAGGCTTGAAGAAGGGAGTGAGTTTCCCAAATTGCACACAAAACACCCGAAGTTGAAATGCTCTTTGACTATTAGAAATGGGCTGAACTTCAGGCAACAGTGTACAGAAGCTTATGTTCACTGACATTCATGTGTGCGTTATATCTCCTCTCTCACTGATGCATCTGTGGTATAACTGGACCACTTAACTCTCCATTTTTTCAGGCACTAAGTTAGCAAAAGAAGTCAATGCAGTTGATCAACAAAATTCATTCATCTGAGAACATGAAACATAGAAGATAAAAAGAACTTAAAGTAAATAAACTTCACTTTTTTAAAATTCATTTATCCTTTATTTAGTAATAGCACCCAAAGCTGCATATATTAACACAAGTAGTAAAGCTTTCATATTTTATTCCTACCAGTGCATTTCCAAATCCAGGTGAAATGCTGGAAATAAGTAATGCTGCCATACCATGAACACAGGCTGTAGATCACAATGATACACAACTTACAAGTGAATCCTAATTTTAGGTATGAAACCTGTAACATAAGGAACTGTGGCCATTTCTATTGCCACGGAGGGCCATAACAAAACAGCAGCTGTAAGAACTCTAAAGATAACATACTTAATCATACTTTTTGCATCACTTTATTGAGTACTCCATGTTGGATGTACCAGTTATAGCTATAGTGTGTGTTGGCTACAATGCTACAATGAGAATGTTTGTTTCTTGTACTACAGAAAGGGTCAGGAAATGTATGGACCTGTTTGCATGTTTAACAAAATGAAACAGCAATACAATAAAACTGCACCACATGTGAATATCATGAATGGTTAAGTTATAAAGTCATTCATTCAGAAACTCAAATATTTCAATGGAAAAAGTATATGAAATGCAGTAAAACATAAATTACATTTAAAGGTATGTACATGATTCATCCTGCAAATAGAAGCACAAAACCAGCATTTTGTACAGGATTGCTTATTTTGGTCTTCTAAAGTTCGAAGGTTCATTTTCACTAAAGACGCAGGAAAAAACATGGTTTCACATGCAATCCATCAGTAATTGCGGTAAATCAAGTAAGTCTATAACCCCGCACAAACCCCAACACTTTTACTATGTAGGAACATATATATGGAGCCATTTTCTATACTTGATAACAAATATGCAATTAAAGTTGGATTGTTAAGTTAGTGCACACCTACAATATCCCCTACAATATCCCCATTTTTGGTTAACAGTGTATTAAGGCTGCTTGCTGCTGAAAATACACAGCAGAGAAGGAATACTTTCATCCACATATGCAATCAGACGATCTCCTCTGGACGCTTCTGTCACAGTCATTCAATGGGAATGATGAAAGAAAGCCATCCTCTCTCCTTTCATGTTATTCCACAGGATGTTGTGGATGCTATAAGTTTATGTGACTTCAAAATCATTTGGATAAATTCACGGCAGAAAATTCCATCAAGGGCTATTAAACAGAAAAAATAAAAGTCCACTTCTGGCTTGGGAACTCCCTAAGCCACAAATTGCTGGAGGCTGGGGAAATACCCTGGGGAAATTCTACAAGGGAAATTGCCCTTGCAGTCTTCCCTGGACAGACATTACCGATGGCCTTTTGAGACAAGCTGCTGCGCTGGACAGACTCATGGTCTGACTCAGCACAGTCAATTTTATGTTCATTTTCCCTACTTTTCTGGTTATCATAATAGAAACGTGGATCAGTATTCTCAACTTCTTATTTTTTCAGAATCAAAACCCAACAATCTTGTGTTCATTATATCAAAGAGATAAATACTATAAACTAAGCTGTCCATCACACCGGGGGCATTTCTTTATGCTCAGGGCAATTCTGTAACCATAGTTGGATTGCTTTTTGTGTTATTGGTTTAAGCATAATTCACTAACATCACACTCACATATCATGACATACATGATGCGCAATGCTACTCTGCAATACGTTGCACAGCAACAGTACATAACTGAAAAGCAGCTTCCCTCAAGAACTGTAGGACAGTAAAAAATATTAAACCCAGCAATTCTATACCATCATATTTGCAAAATCTGATGGTCACAATGGTTAATAAACCTGGTATATCATTACTGCTGCAATTTACATGGGTGTAGGTTTTTTGCTTTGTTTCTTTTAGTTACATCAAAATCACTGCCATTAAGCCAAAGGATCTACAGTTTCCATGCATGGCAGTGATGTAAAATTCTTAGTAATGAGGCCAAATTCCTCAGGCTTCTGATTGAATTTCTGCTTCGTCCGTCTGAAGTGTGTCATTATCACCCAGCAATTCTGTTTCAGGCACAGAGCCCTCCTCTTCCTCCTCCTCCTGGACGGGATTCTGGGCAATGTCTTCTGTTCCATTGTGTGTATCATCTGTGCCCTCTGAGAGCAGAGCAGCCCTGTCAGCCACTGACGTGTTGGAAGGTGCTGTTGTTACATAGCCTGTGCTGGTGGATCCGCTCCCACTGTGGTGGGAGCCTGGTTTGGGAATGATCTGGGGAGGCATTTGCTGAGGGGCCATTTGCATTGGAATTTGGACAGGGTAAAAATTTGGCAAGTAAGCACCATAAGCAGGCATTGGCTGGTAACCATTGACTGGAATGTAAAGCTGAGGGGGTGGGACCATCGGCCTCATCTGCCCTTTCATTTGTATGAACTGCGGTTGAGGGAAAGCTGGCGTTTTCTGCTTTGGTCCGATGTACCTAGCATTGCTGACATTGCTAACAGGGCTTGTGCTGAGAGAACTTGTTTGTGTGGTGTTGCTTGCCCCAGAGGTTTGCGCTGAGCTGTTGTAATTAGAAAGGTTTCCCCATGTTCTTAATCTGTTGTGTATATCTTTAAATCTTGGTCTTCTGTTGGGAAATTCATTCCAACACTCCAACATCAAAGTGTATATCCATGTGGGGCAGTCGTCAGGACATGGCAAAACCTGTCGGTTTCTGATCATCTCAATGACATCTTGGTTAGAATAACCACAGTAAGGCTGCAGGCCATAGCTGAAAACTTCCCACAAGACAACTCCATATGACCATATATCCGAATCAACAGAAAACTTGCCATACATAATAGCCTCAGGGGACATCCAACGGATAGGAAGAAGGGAACTTCCCATCAGTTTGTAGTAATCAGCAGCGTAAACTTCCCTGAAAAGACCTAAATCAGATATTTTCACATTTAGTTTATCAAACACCAATATATTCCTAGTGGCCAAGTCCTTGTGGACAATGTGGTGGCTTGAAAGATATTCCATTCCTGAAGCTATCTGAGTCACAATGTGGAAGAAGTCTGCTGGTTCCAGAGTCGATTTTACTGTCTTGTCATCATCAGTGCTCCCAACATCTGAATGGGGAGATCTCATCACCAAGAACTCATGGAGGTCACTGTGGGAACAATAACTAAAAATCATGCTTATGGGTTGTTCCTTTGTCACTATTCCCAGCAAACAAACAATGTTTGGGTGCTGTAATCGTGATCTCATCATTGCCTCATGTTTGAATTCTTCACGAAGAGTCAGTTCTGCTTTGTCTTTGAGTGTCTTGATAGCAACAGCTTGTGTCTGTTCACCTGGTGCTGTACCAAAAAGATGCCCCTTGTAGACTTTGCCAAATCTCTCCTCTCCTAACTCCTCCATAAACCGCACACTGGACAGATTGATTTCTTTAAGTTTAGCCTGAAATTAAGTAAAGAAAATAAGTTAGTAAAAAATCATAATGCTTTCTAAATAATGGAATTTCTTATTAAATAAAAGATCCCAGTGATTAGATGCTCCAAATGGAAGATAAATTGGGCCAAAATGACTTTTTAGCTGTTTGTATATTCACATCAGCACATTGATTTTACAGTTAGCCTTAAAATGAATTATACTATTATCAGAAGTGTAAATTGAGTTATGCTGCAAGATGATAAGTGTAATTATTTTTCAAAGGAGCAACTGTATTTTCTGCAAGCTAAATGAATAACTGGTTCAGACTAAATCTGGCAAACAATGATGTCTATAAACTGCAGCTGTACTTGCCCTACAGATCTGCCCAGAGGTGTCTACTGGAGATCTGTCAGAAAAGGTGTGGGCACTGGCTGAGGAGGTAGCAGTCTCAGTGTGAATTGTAACATCCTTTCCAGCAGAAGGAGGAACAAAGCCTCTCTCTTTCAGTTCTAAAGTAGCAGACGTTCTTTCTCCTCTATTGCAGTACAGGAATGGCCCCCGCTGTAAAACCTCATGCTAGTTGTGATGAAGAGGGTGGTGGAAGAGAAATAGAAGGAAGAAGGAATTTCTCTCTGCTATGTGAAGGAAAAAGTGCCGAAGCCAAGAGTGAGAAATCCCTAGAGCCTCCGTCCTGCAGCTGGTAGGGAGCTGGTGATGGTGATCTAATGGGTCTGTCCTGACCAGTGTGCTGGAGGAGTCCCCAGCTGATCCAGATGCAGCTGGCAGAACTTCACACATGGGGACAGCTCAGCAGGAGGGAGTAGGGCAGGTTGGAAAGAGGATTTAAAAGGTGATTTGAGAATAAGCTTTGATTTAATGAACAGCAGACTATGGACTAGTTCAGAAAGTTTCCAGCTGTTAAAGAAGTTTCTTTGCCCTAGGTTTCCCATAGCAGAGTCTCAGGCAATAATTCAATAATCTAAAGAAAACAATTAATTTATTTGAGTGATACAGCAGCAAGGGCAGATCAGTCTGGGTGCCTCTGAAAAGGACCCAGAACCAAGATTTTCCCGGGCAATTATATCCTTACAATCAATGAATCTGCCCCTCATGTGTTCTTCATGCATAGTCCTTGTCCAATGGTAATTTCTGGTCTGGGTCTTTTTATTCCTTATTGGATTCTTTCTCTGTTTCCAGAGGTGTCATTAACTGTTCTTATCATGGCAAGTTGCATCCTACGCTGACAATATCTTCCTTACCTACTTGTACCAGTCTCAAGGCCTTCTTTTATCTAAGTAGAAGTTCAAAAAAAGTTGAACTTATCCAGGTGAAGTTCATGGCTTGCAGCCTAAGACTTTAGGAACTTTAGCTACTTATGCTGAGTGAGTTCTATATATGTAGAACACCAGCGTGGGCTAGCACCAAATGTTTAAGTGATTAATTTTATTTAAACTGAAATATTAATAATCCCTATTACTTTATATCAGCACAGCCCAAATTCAGACATTAAACCTCATCCTTAGCACATAAAATCAATGCAATTTTTTACAATTGGTAATATCCGAGAAATATTCTACAGTTTCCTGAACAGATGTTGCCAATTGTTCCAAATTGAGCATTATTTTTTGATCTTTCGTCTTGTAAATGTTGTGATTAAAAATTCAACATTAGCTTTGAACAGGATTTTAGTGCAGAGATCAGTTAGTTGACCCAGAAAATTGCATGCAGGAGCTGAGATCTACAGACAGAAGTTGAAAGACATTTTCATTTCACTGTTCTTTGTGACACGGCGCCTTAGAAACACGTTGCACCCCAGCTCAATTCCCTGCTCAGAGGTGGTTCCGTGCATCACTTTAAACAAGCAAACTGGCCACATTGTTACCAGAAGAGAAAATGAGCTCCAGGCTGAAGAGTGGATCAGAAATAACAACATTTCCAGTCACTGAGACCACAGGCAAAATGAGGACTGACAGCTAATGGCAAATGTCATAAAATGCTTAGTCCTGAAAGCTGTTGCCCAAGGCTAGGAATTCTAGATACAGCTAGGGAGTGCAAGATCTAGTTTTCACTGAAGTAGATGGCCAGCATGGTATGAAAAGCAGGTCCCTTACAACTTGGCTCAATTTGAACAACCGACCTTAGACACTGAAAACCATGTTGCTTTGGAAATATGTGGCTTTAGCAAACTCTGAGAAAAATACCTGTTTATGTTGATTAATGAGTGGCATTTCCATGTCCTGGCTAGGAGATGCCATCAGCTGGCGGCGCTGTGGTGTAGCAGCAGATGCCTTCTGCTTGTTTCTGCACATACAGACAAGGAAGAAAAGGCAGGCGATAACCAGAGGGATGGCTATGCTGGGAACAAGGATATACAGGATTCCCATTTTACTGTTGTCACGTGGACCTGTCAGGCACAAAAATGTTCATTATTTACAATAAGCATTTATAATGCAATCAATAGCAAAGCAAAAAAACCCCACCCAAAACCTGGTATAATTATTGATACTATATTTTAACCAACAACTAAACTCCTGCAGCTTGAAAGCAGAAGTCACATACTGTTGATCCCTTCTTCACAATTTTCCATTAAACATTTCTAAGAAGTTTGAATGGACATAGCAACTAGCAGTATGAAAATGAACTAGAAGCCCCATATTTAATGTGTTGACTGAAACAATATATAGTTTATTTCACTTTATTTTTGAGGCTTCTGGTTGTGGGAACTGTAGAACATATACCAGAGTATCATTGCACTATCTTTTTCTGGGGGATGAAAAAAGAAGTGAGTAGCCTTTTATCACAGTATATAAAGCAGTGAACTAAATGCGATAAGCCACAGCACACTGCTGTAGTCTAACCTTCTTGCCCAACTTCAGCCATTTCATTAGCATTTTGTCCACTTTTTTCCTCCATTGGTAGTACTTCTGCCTACTAAAATAAATCTAATTTCTCACTGGCAGAGATATAATTTCTTCTGTACTTCATAGAATTAAAGTGCTTTCATGTTACAGTGAAACAGACATGAAAAAACCATCAATACATTAATAACGCTGCTCTGGAAACGTCTAAAACTTCTGTTTTCTTTATACTTTGAGAGCCTAGGACAGCATAGTGATGTCCAAAATACCTATTGGAACTTTCTGGGATGTTTTCTGCAGTCCCTGACTTTACTCTGTGTGGGTACTGCTCTCACCACAACCACAGCCCAGGGTTATCTTTACACCATGTCACATGCAGTGTAGAAGTTTATTATAAATGTCAAATCATGTTAAAGAAATTTCATATCAATTTTTAGTGCTGTTAAATATCCAGGCAATCCTTAATAAAACCACTTTTATGACTTTTATGGTACACCTGTTGCTGCAGAAAACATGCATTTCTTCCTAAGGAAGCACAGTATTAAGTTGGTTTTTTATGCCCAAAGACTGTTAGCACTGTAACAGCTCTACAGTGAAGGCTGCACTAAAACAGGGAAGTGAGTGGGACAGTATTAAGCTGTGAGGGCTTTGTTTCTTATTTTTGCTATCAGTTGTGTAGTACAGAGCCACTAGCAGACAGCACAGGACTTTTCTGTTAGGATCATCTTTTTTTATGGCATCTCTGTTCCTGCACTTCACACGGTTGCCTTCCAACCAAGCACGGTGCTCTATCTCCCTCTACAGGATTTGAAAATCCTTGCTGCCTGCAAGGTGCCATCCAGAGTAAATGCACTATACTGTTGAGTAGTATGAGCAAAGCAAACACATATATGTGATAAGTACATAAAGTCTGGCACTTGACGAGTTAGAATACAAACTGCAGTAGTATTGTTATTATCTCAGCTTAAGCACTATATACTTGTTAAAAAGTGTCATAATATCTCAGTTCTGATCTCCAGAATATATTACATGCATACAACAAAAAACAAGGGTGCCTCATTACGGCAAGTGAAACGTTTGAAAGCATAACCCTCTTAAGTGACTTGTACTGGTAAAAATAGGGAACATACAAAATTGCACAGAATTCAGGACAGTAATAGGGGAAAAAAAGAAAGAGAATACATACTACAAGAAGGTATGTCACACAGTTCCATGCGTACGTTTTTATTCTTTGTAAAACACCAGGGCCCATCCATCTGACCTCCAGGATTTCGGCAATACGCATGTCCTCCACCTAGCTCTGGGAACTGTGTGCTTGTCAGATCGTGGCTGTGGGGACTCTGAGAGTCCCAGAGTTGGCAAGTGTGGCCAGACTTGGTAACACTGACTGTCCCTCTGTAATCTGCTCCAGAACCATTGTAGCACTGATGATCTGCAACATAGGGTTTGACAAAACATTGCAAATAACAAATCAAGGACGAACAAGACCAAAAGGACAGAAGTGCAGAGATCATGTATGAAAAAATGCTTGAATTTAGGTACTTCAGGATTTAAACGAAAGCTGAGGGTTCTGAAATATCAGTTCTGTGAGTATCTGTACTCCTACACCCAGCTATTTCTGGATTCTACCCTATAATGTCTCAGCTCTATGACTATACACACCAATACTTGGTAACTCTGAATTCAGTCTGATACTAAGGAAGATGTGTGGACCTTTAGATACAGGACAAGATAACTTAAACTAAATTAGAGATATGAGTTTCATTTCAGCAAACGTCTTCAGATGCCAACAGTATAAATGCCCCATTGCTTTCATTTCTCATAATTTTCCTCTCTTCCTCACACTGCTCACGTCCTAAAGAAGTCAGTGCTGCATTTTCTAAAGCCTCTTGCCCATTTTTTCTTCTTTTCTTTTTTAGAAAAAAAGGATTCTGACTTTTCTTCTCTTTAGATATATAATTTTCCTATACGGTGAACTCCTATCTGTTTTGCTGATATTGTTTTTGAGTGCTCATCTCCCACACGCATCAACTGAACTGACTGAATCATGCATTTGTCTGTATGTTTGTAACACTACCTTCTCCATGTACCTCAGTCACCCTCCCCAGCTTTCAGGAATCCAGCTTTCCCAAAGCCCTTCCTCCTTACCCACAGGTTCTCAAGTCACAGCTGTTCCACAAGCCTTAGCATTGCTGTCTCAGAGAATTACAGATGACTTGCCAGACTTTTTGTTGTTTTTATTCTCATTCCTTTTACTTGATACCTCTTCCCAGGCTAATTTTTCTCTGTCATCATTTTCTCAGTTACTTCTCCCTCTCAGTGACACTAGGTTATTGCCTCACAGGCACACAGGCACACAGGCTTCCATGCCAACCGTTATGCCACGACCCTGTTCCTGGCTGTGGGTTCAGACAACGGATATTCAGAATAAACTTATCACACTTTGAATTTTAAACATCTTTAGACTCTTGGAGCTTTCTTGTAACATTCATTGCAGGGAGTGGTAATTAATTGCTAGGAAACAGAGTAGGCAGAAGAATTGCCACCACATAACTATTGACAGTGAACAGTCCTTCTGCTCCTGGATGCAGACAGAGATTCACAGAGGTGAGATCTATGTTTTCACTTTCCCTGTATGGGTGAAGAAAGACAATTAAACTCCATGCTCAACTTACAAGAGTGGACTTCCACACAAAATGTATGAACACTAAATATTTTAATTTCTTTTAATTTGCACAGCTCATTTGAGGCTTACTGGTAGGTAAACAGAACCCACAGGTATGGGCAGACTCATGTAGAAAGACAAGGTCTGAGGCAGAGTTGGGGGCAGACATGTGGGAAGGGAAGCCTGCAATGCATTGCTGCCCCTCGCAAATCTGAGTCAAATCTATTGTGTGCACAGAATTTTATACCCCAGAATGGCTGATATAACTTTTTCAGTAGTAAACAACATCCTAAACTTCTTTGCCATACCTTGAAACAGTGCAAAGTTATGGTCAGTATTAACATAATATGAAGTAGTATCATCCAGTATAGCACTATATATATGTGTGTGTGTCTGTGTGTTTGTATGTATTTTCTTTACAAAAAAGAATGACTGATAAAATACTGTCTCTCGCATGCAACCTGAGGAAGCAACAAACCCTAGATTTTCCTGTGACTCAGACTTACATCGGCTGAGTCTCTCCACGGGGATCCCAATTCTTATGCAGTTCGCAGCTTCCAAGGTTTCAGGTCTTGGGAGATCCTCACACTTAGGCAACTGTAGCTGCATCAAGATGAGGGGATTTGACCTAGCAATGTTGTATTCCTGCCTACAGAGATCATTCTCCAGAACTTCACATTCATCCCGGCACAGCTCCCGTGGCTTAGGGGTCCGAGAGCGCTCATCACACAGAGGAAACACAAAGTGGCAGAATGATGGTATAGCAAACCGTGAGCACTGATCAGACAAATGTGTAGAAGTGCCAATCATGGTAAATGCGGCTGAAAAAGAACAAAAGTACTGCTGAAGTATTAATTAACAAAAAGCAAGACAAAAACCATAATTTTCTTGTCATTTGCCTCTTACAACTTTTGTCTTTTCCTAAAGGTTTGAAAGCTTACTGAGCAGCAGGGAAATGTGGTAATTTCTGCTGTAAGAGAGTTGAAAAACGCAGAAAGCAAACCCAGATTCCAGTGTGTCCCTCTGACACCTGTTCAGAGCTTCAGACATCAGTTCTTAGGAATTTACCCAAGTGACTAGCATCAAGAAAACTGCTGGCACTTGCCTAATTTTAACTTGTAAGAACAAAGAGCAAAGGCAAGATAACAACTGCCAGAATGTCGACATGGATTTCCAAAGTTCCTAATTAGGTAAAATCTCAATGAGGACCACTTAGGTTCTTCCTCCTATAGATATTTCAATTAATAAATAAGGCAAGTGTTTTTCAAGTCCTGAAAGGCAAAAGAAAGCGTACCATTGCTATTTGAGATTTTGATATTAATGGACATGAGAAGACTAATAGGCAGCTTTTTTGGCAAAAATTAATATAATCAATCTCGACATACTGATCACATTAAGATAAAAGTCATAATGGTTTAGAAACTTAATCCTCCTCTTCAGCTCTCAGCATCTACACACTAACATTTATCTGAGAGTTTTCTTGCATATTGAAAAGAAAAGACAAGTGTGTACATGTAGCATGTATCTGGGGATGAATTAAGCTTTAGATTCAGAAAAGTTCATTCCCACACTGGAAAGCATAATTTGCGAATGAGGCTTGTTAGACTGCACGTTCCACCAACATACCCTGCTAAGAGAGGAAACGAGCAGTTTAAGTCATTCAGCACTCTAGTTACAGCCTACAAATCAGTTCTTTCCCTCTTCTCCAGCTCTCTCAACCATCTACTTCCTGCTGCCACCGCTGTCTGAGAGCCTTCTGAGACACAAGAAGCAAGCAGCCCCAACTCCAACCTTATGTATTCTTTACACCTTTGCTTCTTTTAATACAGGGATATTGACACAGGAATATAGCTGTTTATTGGTCACGTAGGGAACACTGCATGGATGGTATCATGCCTCAAATGATAGCTGTTGACATGAGCTTCTCCTGAAGACAAACAGGGAAAAAATAAACCTGGAGGAATGAAGTAGTCACTGTTGGCTATCTGAAATACCACACTAATTTTTGTGAAGGCATTATAGAACTTGGATTAGCATGAGTGAAGAGCGCACAATTCACAACCATGTCTTTATTTTGATGAGGGACACAAAAGTTGGAAGGGTGATGTGGTGGCATCTAAGGGGTGTATTATTTTAGTTATTAAACAGATATTAAACATCTCAACAAAGACATTTCTAGCCACACGCATACTGATGGCAATGATCAGGTCTGTGTACTTTTTATTGTTGGCCTTCTGGTCCTTCAAGTCATGTCTCAAGTTTTTCTCCAGAACTGTCTTTTTTATTAATAGAAGGCTGCAATTCTTGCCTAACCACTTGTCCAGGATCGAACAGCACCAGCAGCCATAGAGACAAAGGAAATGTCCTCAGCTTGGCAAGGAAATGAAAAACCTGAGTGAAAATTCCCCATAGATGTAGCCTGTAACTTTATTATATGTTCTCAGTGTCGGACAGTAGGTGTCACCACTTTCCACATACACCCTGCCCTGAACGCCCTGTGGCTCTGGTCACAAGGAACCTCCACCAAAAACTGTGCTTAGGAAGTATGGGCAAATGTATAAGCCAATTCTCAGCAGCAACATCTCAACAGTAGATTTTTAAATTTCTTTTTGTCCAGTACATTACCGCAACTTCAAAAATAGTGTTGCAATATTTGTTTTATGTACAAGAGATTTGTAAGAACCAAGTATGTTTTGAAATCCTCAGGGTTATTTTTGCATAAGGTATTTAGTATGTCCTTCACATGCATATAATTTGAAAATGCCATTTTATGAATGGATTACCATTACTGCCTAGTTAGGTACTGGGCAGTTCTACATGAAAACACAGAGTCTTCCTGAAAAAAACCAGTTCTGTCAGAAATTCTCCTCAGCTTCAAGACAGAGTGCCAGCCCCAACCTCCAAAAATCTAACTGATAATCAGTGGTATTAGGGCCCTAGTAGCCAGGCCATAGATGTCCATGTTGCATATTCCAGAAACAAGTGTCATTTGATCAATAAATTTTTTCTGGAATGTATCACAGTTTTTGCTTGGGTTTGTTTTGGTTTGTGGGTTGGTTTTTTTTTTTTAAAAAAGCGTTATGAACCTGATTCATGGAGTTACAAATATAATAATTTCGGATAGCTGAACATTTCTGTATTGCTGAAAATTACCAATAAAAACTGAATGCTCTGACATTTTACTTAAGGAAAGAGAAAAAGCTTCCACACATGACAGCAGATATTCATCTTCCTTGCTCCAAATTTGGCTAACTACACAAGTGGGAAACTGGCTTGCATCCTCTAAACTTTAATATAAAGATAACACTGAAAAAGGTGATAGCATTATTTATACCTGTATTGGGTTGGGTACTTTCATTAATGTTTTTTGACCTGCTACAGAGATGCATAAGCTTACCAGTAATTCGGTTTTCAATCTCCCCTTGCATCTGGAGGGAGTCCACATAAATGGTCCTGTTTCCAATGATTCGTGCACACGCAATTCCCCTGTATGGCTGACAGAACCCATCTTCATGATATTCTTCTCTGAAAAAGACAGGTTAGGATTTTATGAGTAGAAGTCTAGCTGTCCTCAATTAATTTTTTACAAAACATATTCTTATAAAAGGAGAAAACCCCTGAAGACTGTAAATCTGAAATTGTTCTATTCCCCAGGTGCACTTTTCTCCTCCAATTCTCTACATGCTACCTTAAAAGCATAAATGAAGCACCCTGTAAGTAGTTCACAAAGAAGTAAACCAAAACCCAAGATTAATTTAAAAAACATATGCTAATAGTAATGGGATATGACAGATGAATCTATTAAAAAGCTGTTAGACTGAGACAGCAAATTGATGTTTTTACATATCCCCTTCTATTTTTAGCATCTAGCTGCACTCAGTACAGGCAAACAGTTGGTTCACTCTTCCCACCTCTCTCTCCCTTTCTTCATTTCCTATAGCGAACAGCAGAGGAGACCTTGCAAAGCTTTAATTAAAACACAAAATAATTTTGAACTCTAAATTAGGTAAACAGAATAAAAACTAATTAAGTTTTTAACCTCTTTTGTTCTTCTTTCTAGTCAGTCAGTGCAATATTTCTCTTCTAACATGTAGCTTAATATATTTTTCAATTCAATGAGGTTTTGGGCCAAATTTTATTCCCTTACATGAATATAAATATTTTAGCACAAAAGCACTAGTCTAATCGCTCAGTGCTTCAACACATCATCTCCAAAGCCCTGGTAAATAATACAGAGCTGTTCCATAGGTCTTAATGGTCTGAGTACTGAAAAAGGACTTAACAATGAACATACTCTCAGAGTCAATATCCAGTATGCTGTGTGTTTTGTCTGGCATAGCACAGTGTCTGTGTTAGGATTCACTAACCCGATGGATTCACATAATATCATTTACTGCATGATGAACCCAAAAAGGTTTAAAGCATAATATAGAAAACCATGACTCTCGAGTAATCCTAAGACACCCAAAAGCTTATCAGCTTTTGTAAATAAACAGTCAGTTCAAAAGTCTGAGGTACCTCTCCCATACCTGTGATTTTTTGAAATACTACTTCAACACTCTTGTGCACTTTGTATTTTGTTATCTTTGGATATCAGTACTTGTTGTGTCACTTATGTTTCCATTTCCCTTACAAATACCTTCACTCTTTCTTTGCATGCCAGACGAGCAATACAAAACTGCCAATAAATACACGTAAACCCATATAGCTTCAGATAGGTCAGACCGGCACAATGCTGTCTGACAATGGCTAGCCATGATGAACACATCACCCAACACCTATGCAGTGCCAAGTGCAGCTCATTATTTCTAATACCTTATTCTCTTTTCATTTTTAATCTGTCTCCTTGATAAAGCTTATCTCTTCAGGAAAATGTTATCAACATTTCTTAAAGTATGAATTCTTCAGCAGTGGAAAGTTGGGCAGGACTGTCCATGCAGTGTAGCCAAGAGCTGAAACCATTGATTACCACATGAGAAGCATCTCTCCCTTTCCGTCCAGAAAAAAATGATAACTTAACAAGACCTGATGCATCACAAAAGTGCTGGATAAACCATGGTGATATGAAGTGTCTCATGCAGATTTTGTTGGCCTCTATTTCCCATCACAGTATGATTGTTAAATATTCATAAAGCAACATTTTGTCTACAAACTCTGAGACAGGTTCTGCTTCCACAAAGACATGTAAGTTTTTGATTATAGTTGATAAAGTAAAGGAGGAATCTTTCAGGGTCAATTAATTTCTACAGTGAGATTCTTTAATTTTGCAAAAATTAAATAAAAAAATCTTTAATTTTGTAACAATTGCATCGTGCCTGAAGGGACAAAAATATTACAGCACCTTGTCTGTGCCTGTTTTATGATCCTTGACCAACTTACCAGGAAGTCAGCAATTCCCATAAGGAGCTGAATGAATATGAAACCCCTATTTGACCTCCTTGAGAGTAAATTCATAGCCCTATTCTGCAGAACATAGTCTGCAATTTATCTAACCAAAACTGTACTTCACACTTCAGGTCTTGGTGCAGGGCTATCTTGCTAGCACAAAAAACCACCCCAACCCAAAACAAACCTCTTTAAAAAATATAAAAAATAGTGCTCCAAACAGCATGGGTTTGGTGACAAAAGCAGTATGATTTAGCTCAGTTTATTTATTTCTGTCAAGATCTTTAAATACAGCTTAGATAATATAGAAACACACATGTGCTTCCCTCTCCTATGTTATAGTCAACTGCTGAATAAACTAAACCGGATATGACCATTACCATGGATACAAGCAAAGTTAAATAGTAATCTGGTGTCAGATACTCTAATAGAAGATAGGCTGTTATTTTATACGCATCTTTGTCAGGTCAGGTCAGGCAATACAGTGAATGCAGTTTGACTAGTACTAGTGATCAACTGGGGAGCTCAAAGAGCTACTTTCCATTATTTACCAGCAAACCTGGCAAACCAAGGAGGTCCCAGATGACTAGCATCTAGCAAATGTGGTGCTCATCTGAAAGAAGGGCTGGAATCTGGGGAATTATAGGCCTGTCAGTCTGACCTCAGTGTCTAGAAAGGTCATGAAACAGATCATTCTGAGTGTCATTATACGTCAAATGAAGGATAACAAGGTAATAAGGCCGCGTCAATATAGGTTCATGAAAGACAAGTCCTGCTTGACAAACTTGATCTCCTTCTATGACAAAGTGACCTGCTTGGTGTACAAGGAAAAGGCTGTGGATGTTGTTTACCTGGACTTCAGTAAGGCCTTTGATACAGTTTCACATAGCATTCTCCTGGAGAAACTGTCTGCCCATGGCTTGGACGGGAGTAGTCTTCACTGGGTAAAAAACTTGCTGGAGGGCCAGGCCCAGAGAGTGGTGGTGAATAAGAGTTAAATCCAATTGGAGGCCAGTCAAAAGTGGCTTTTCCCAGGACTCAGTACTGTTTAGTATCTTTATCAATGATCTGGACAAGGGGACTGAGTGCACCCTCAGTCACTTATACAGATGACACCAAGTTAGGTGGGAGTGTCAACTTGCTTGAGGGTAGAAACACTCTACAGAAGGATCTGGACAGTCTGGATCAATCGGCCAAGGACNGTTATTTAACCTAGAGAAAAGGAGACTGAGGGGAGACCTTATTGCTCCCTACAACTACCTGAAAGGAGGTGGGTGGTTGGTTTATTCTCCCCAGTAACAGGTGATAGGCCTCAAGTTGCACCAGGGGAGGGTTAGATTAGATATTAGGAAAATTTTTTACACTGAAAGGTTTATTAAGCTTTGGAACATGCTGCCCAGGCAAGTGGTGGAGTCACCATCCCTATCAGTATTTAAAAGATGGGTGAATGTAGTGCTTAGAGGTATGGTTTAGTGATGGTTTTTGTCAGGTGTTAGGTTGATGGTTGGACTAGATGATCTGAAAGGTCCCTTCCAACCATTGCAATTCTATGATTCTAAAATTACATTAATATTCTTAGGACAATAGTTGATTTCAACAAAGCTGCAGAAGTGGCAGTACTTCGAGTCTCCTTATAGATTACTTTCTCACTCATCACATGGTAAAATATCTGCAGCAAAAGCAAGCTGGGGGGAATCTGGTAAAACAGTGCATGAGCAGAAACATGCTCAGTTCAAACAGGAGTCTTTGGAACCACCCTTGATTCACGCTCTAAGCCGTATGCCAACAATTCAGTTGCTGAGCAGAACAAGAGTCAAAAGCTGTTGAAAATAGGCAAAAGTACTGACTTTAAGATTTCCTGATGCTTGAGCTGTAAAGCCTGCTGTGATCAAGAACACTGGTAAAAGCAGAAATCTGACTCCACAAGGGCAATCCAGAAGAGTTCAATTTGTTTCCTTTGCAGAAATCTTACAAGCTAACTGCATAGGTACTTTTCTTTCTTCTTTATTGTTTCTTTCTGAATGTTTCAAGATGGCATTGCCTTTTCTCACTAGTAGTTTTCTTCCATTTTTACATACAGCTATTTTTTTTACAAAATGGAATCAAGAACATCCTTTTTTCACCTTTGCTGGAGCGTGGTCTCAAAGAGAGTGCACCTGGAACATGAATTTTCTGAGTGCTCAAATAGAGTGGAGGTAATATATATTCTTCTAGAGAGAACTCTCTTCCCAACTACTTGCCAGATGTTTGACCAGAGTTATGATTTAAAAATTAAACTGTAAAATATCTTACTAACCAGACCCTCTATTCCTAAAACTACAAATTCAATTTTTCGGGATAAATGCCATTAGTTTTTCAGTCCCATAAAGTGACCTTCTGCCAGAGCAACAAAGTTAAGAACTAGCCTTTCCAATATAAAACTAAGCAGGGGAACCTTTTATTTTGGGTATGTACAAGTAAAATCAAAACACTGATACTTTTTTTATGTCAACATGGTGTGTCTGTAAGATTGACCAGATTTGCTAGATCTGGAAATATCTTGAAGAACCAAATACTGGTAAGACATTTACAAATTCCTTATTACATATGTACCGCGCTGTCTTATATAACACAGTCTGCTTCAGGCTTGTTGGCAGAAGTCTGTATGAAATGGAGAATTAACCAAACAAGCAACATAAAACAAAAATGCAGTTTCAGTTATATGCTGCCAGTTGACTCTCCTCCCACTGTCAGAAACCATAACTTCCAGGGACGTTTAGGTTCATAAAGAAGACCATCTAGATCTATGGAAGAACCAGGTACCACTGAATAACAATAAACCCAGCATGCCTAAATAGGAATACATCTAGGTGAAAGTCATACAAGATTTCCATAAGGTATATAGACCCTCTAGAACCATATGAAGAGATTTCTAGGTGTACTGCATGTGCTGCAAAGACTGAACAATGCCATCCCCATTCTCACATTAAGCATTACTTTAATTTCACATGTGACACAGAAAGAACACTGAACAAAAGCCTACAAAAGAAAATCCCTAGGAAACAAAGAGTTTTTTCTTAAAAGAAATCTGAAATGCTGAAATAACACATCTGGGCACAATACACTGCATGGTAGCTATGTAACACTATTGTATGCAGCTGTCAACAGTCCAGAGGGTATACAAAACAAAAAAGTCCCAGAAAATAAAACACAACCAGGGAAACTGTTCAGTACTAAAATCACCTTGTGAAGTACCTAAGTGTGATGAGAGCTGTCAGTATGTACATGGTGCCCTTAAAACACGGTTAGTGCAGACCTAGTTGTTTTGTTGAAAAAGAGAAAACACATGAAAGCATAACAATTTTTAGCAAGGGTTCATGAAGGGATTTCTGAAAGCAGAGTTGAAAGGTACTAGATACTTATTTGTTAGTAACACACCTTTTTTTTCTGATTTCATCCCACAAACATAACTTACAAAGAAAATAGAAAGTTGTAAATTAAATCTACTTTACTGAAAACAGAAGGAATACAACACTGCCATAAAAAGGAGTACATTTTATTTTAATATATTTAAATTATAAATNCCTATAAAAGTTCTCACAACAAACAACAAACTTGAAGTTTTGACCATCTTTGATATTGTCCATGGATTAAACAGCTTTTAATAAAAAACTGTTAAATTCTAAGAAAATATATTAGTACTCCCCCTCATATTCCATTACAACTGGAGTAGAAAAGCAAGGAAAAATGCACAGAAAACCACAGTTAGACAGTGACAGACAAAGAAAAGGACAAATTATTTATACCATCCTGTTTGCTGTGGATAGACAAATGCAATATATGATGTATGGTCACTTATCTTGTGGGAATGTCTCAGAGGTTTTGCTGGCTACAGCTTGAAAACTGATGACAGAGGCCGTGTAGATCAAATGATTATGATTGACAGTAAGACCAGAGAGACAAGGAGAGGCATCATATTTCAGATTATGAGTTTACTCAGCCCGGTGTGTGGCTCCTCCGTAAACATAAAGCACACAAGTTAAATGGCCTGCAATACAAAGAATTAAAGGAATAAAGAGTTTATGTTTAATCAAAGAGAAGCAAATCACTCTGACTTGTGAGATGGACATTATAAAGGGCTGCAGTAAAAAATCAGGAATTTCTGGTTTTAATATGCTTATGTATTTATAGTTTGTTTATACTACCACTCTTATAATCTGGCACTACAGCCCTTGTAATTTGTTACCCTTACTTGACATATATCATATCATAGTGCTAGGGAGCAAACTCAGCTCACAAGGGGATCAATTTTCAATGGCTAAAATGGGTTTGTGTCTCCAAATATTCACTCCCTCCCATTGAAACTGGACACAGAGAAGATCTGAGAGAAGAGAAACATACTACCCATGTCATATGCTGAATGACATCTACAAAAATGGCATCCTGTCAAAAACGTTGTGAATTTATATTAATGTTACTATAGAAAAATATGTGGTACTTTCAAGTCAGGTTTGCATATTTGCCTTTCAGTGAAAATATCAAATAAACCACTCAGTTTCTTGTGTCACTATGAATTAAAATTTGTCAAGAATGTAGTCTTTAAAGTAATAGTTACAATAGGCTATAAAATTGCTCATTCTCATAGGCCTCTTGAGACACAGGAGATCAATGGAAGTTTTACTTCTGACTTTCAAAGCATCAGTACTGGGATATAAATATTTGATAGAGTAAAAGAATAGGATTTTTCAAAACCAGTGTTGCCTGAACTATTACTATTCATTCGCTGAGAAGGGTTGGATTAATGCCAGGTGCTTCTGACATCTCCCATAACTTCTGCCCCATACAGGGCCCAAATTGAGTAACATGCACAAATAGATTGGAGGTTTTAGTGAAGTTTCCAAAACCCAGGTGTACAGGAAAACCTCAAAAAATCTCAACTCACCAACCATAAAACACCAAAACCCCCACACCTGCACATCTGTGTCCTGCTTGCTGAAGCAAAGAAGTGAAAGGGTGGCAGGAACGACTTCACTGTTGCATGAGTGAAGTTGCCTGGACAGAGGCACCCTGTCCCCACATCACAGGAGAAGGGCACAGGCTTCCTGCCCTATCTGTTTCCACGTCCTAAACAAATAGCCTCATTCTCTGACCAAAAGTTTATCTGCAAATAACCCACCTTTCTGGCACACTAAATCATTTGTTTGCACATCTCCACCCACGTTTATAGATCAGTGCTCCTGGGATATCAGAAAATACCCACTAAAGTAATTAACACATCAAAGAAAGGCTTCAATAAAATAGAAGAGGGATGTAAAAACTTTTCATATATGCTAAGTGAATGTAATAAATAGTATCAGAAAAAGAGGAGAGTCTAGTGCTATAAAGTCGAAAACTAACAGCCAGGGAAATTTGTATGAATAGTCATAGCTCAGTTGAAGTCAATGGACCTATTACAATTTACACTCACCAGGGATATGGCCCGTGAATTTTGCTACCAGATGCTCATTGAGTGTAACAACAGACCCCAAAAGCAAGATTCCTTTATGTCTAACATACAACCCACATATTATTAACAAACAGCATTATTTTTATGCTTTTAATCTGAAAAGTAACACATAACAGAATCCCTAAAAGGAGTCCCATTTACTGAACAGAGCAATTGTGCTGCATTTCAATTGAATGTTTATCTGCTAGTTCCTAAAACAGTACATTGTGAACTGATGTCAATGTCTAAGATGAGTGAAAAATAACAGTTGATCTTTATTCTACTGATTCTGCCAAATGATAAATTCATTAATGTTAATCATAGGATTTGACATATCATTGCAAGCCAGGTAATAGATAAAGCAATTAATTGAAATGTCACTAGTAAAAACACAGCTGCAAATTCATTTAGTATTTGTGACAAAATAGAGACAAGCAAGTTGTTTGTCAAACAACAGCTTGTAAACAACTTTATTTTTAGCTTATTGCAATTATTTCCACAAGGAATTATAAAATCTGCATTTTTAAACACATAATCCAGGCTCCAGAGTCTGTCTGTTAAACATAGCCATTTTTTTACATAAACATTTTTGAAACAAATTTTTTAAAAACATATATTTCAGTGTTATCATGAAAGGAAAATGTTTTTAATACAAAGTATTTAAAAAACATTTAAACACAAGACAGAGGGAAGACATAAATAGGTTTAAATGTATAGTTGAATTATGAACCAAATTTTTCTCTTCACTAGGCGTTGCCATAAGTGTCCATCAGTTCTCCTAGCTGAGTTGTGTCCTTGGCTAAAAGATACCACATTCAACTATATAAGTGGATGAAATCAACACAAAATGATTGTCTTCCTTCCTTTCACAGAACACACATCCCTACGAGCAAAGGAGGAAAGAACAGAATTTCTAAAATTGTGGCAGGATGCTCTTTAGATAACACTACATGGTGTTGTGGTTTTGTGGTACCACAGGCATTCACGTATTAGTTATTGATTTACATATTTAGAAGAGGTTTCAGTGTATCAAAAGCTGTTGCTGTCCCCAAGTACAGTAATCACATGCAGAAGTAGAGACATGGGTGGCAGGATGGCTCTTGCTAAAGTAACCTGGGTAGAACAGTCAAAGAAACAAAGCTAAACAATGACATCTACGTCTACAAGGAACACAGGGTTCTTCCTGGAGGTATAACCAGCCATAATCCTCTGGTTACCACACATACTTTCAAGCAGATGATGTAGTATTACTTCTGCCTACAAGCCCTCTCTTCCAATTTACTCAAATGACATTTTGTAAATTCTCCCTGTACTTTCACAGCTGCCAGCATGCTGTGACGAAATCTTGAATCAAATGAGTCAGCTGACAACTCAGAGAAGGCTGCAGGTCTGTTTTGCTGAGTGTCAGATATTTTTAATAGAAACACCTGCTACAACCAGGATTATGGAAGAACTGGGGGAAAAAAAAATCTTCAGAAAACTAATTTCAACATATGGGAACACTGATGTGGTCATAGATCATTCCAGCTTCTTGCTCACCAAAGAAATCATTATGAGTCTCTGACTAAAGAAATCATGAGTCTACCTCCCCATCTCTTTTTCTTAAGGCAAGTTATCCCCCTCCATGAGCTGACTAATAAGTGATCTAATAAATTGTCTCCCTCATGTCCAAGGAAAACAGTAAGGCCAATGAACCCTTTGAAGAGCCTCTAACGAGCAGTTCCCTATTGCCCCCACTGCAAGAGGAAAGCAAAATTCTTCTTTGCTTTTATCCTTCCTTCTTTGCCATGCCACCTTGAGTAAGTACACACTGGTCAGCTCTAAAAATGTCTTGGAAGAGTTCACCAGTTGAAAATGTCATTGTAATTGCTGCTGTATCCAGGTAGCAATAAAACGGATAGGGTACATCCAAAGCTGGATTTCAGCAATGGGCCTGCCCGTGCCATGGGGTCATTGCAGGGGATGGAGGGCTTCACCCGGGCTACACTTAAGGAGGGATGAGACTGAGAAGGCAGAGCTGAGGCCATGTCAGCTGGCCATGGGGACTGAAAAGCCATCAAGGTGAGAAAGAAGGAGCAACAGCAGCTTTCATGGCTGGGATGCCATAGGAAGGAGGGAGGGATATCAGGGCTCACCAAAGGGACCACCTCACATTGGGCCTGGAGCAACCCTCACCCCACTCCATAACAGCCACCCAGGAATAAGCATGTTATAAAAAAATCTTTAAAAAAAATCTGTAAAGTTTTCAGATTTTATGCACAAATATAAATTTCTTATTATTGTTTAGTTCATTAAAGTCCATTGATAGATTTTTATATATTTCCCAGGAAGAAGGGTAAGAGGTACAAAGTCTTGAAGTAAAAGACTAAGAAAGCATTGTCAATAATAACCAGTTACGTAAATCTAAAGAGAAGGGGGTGTTTCAAGAAAGTAAAATAATTTAAAACAAAAAACTAAATCCCATGGAAATACCTCAAGCTTTCTAAGTTTTGATGTGGTTTTGGTTGTTTTTTTATTTCTTGAATGATGGAAAATATAATTCTCTACAAAATGCTTCCCAGCTTTTTAGTAGAGGTTAAAAAGTTAAGACTTTTTTTTGTAAAAAAAAAAAAAAAAGGTTAAACTCCATTATTAATTAAAAATTGTTTGAGAATTAAAAATGTTTTAACTGACCATGCCATTAAAATGCAATCACTTATGAAAGAATCTTAACAGATCAAAAAATTAAAAGAAATACTAGTACAATTTTTTTTAAACTTACCAAAGACAGATTTTCTATTTCAGATAACACAGAGATTATACATCTGATAGCAAAGAGCTTCATAAAGCAGCCAGAAATTATCATAAGATCAGCTATAAATTGGTTATATAATTATATGTACATGCAAGTGTTCATATTCAGTCTTTCACAGAACATTTTTATTAAAACTACAGAAATATCAACAATATTTATAACTATATAATACTGAAGTGTCAGTTTCAGTGTCAGTTTCACAGTAATTAGCATATTCTATTTATCAAAAAACCTCAGCATCAATTAAATTACTTTAAAAACATCTAAGCAACAGTATGAAATGCTAGCTTTTCTGTTGCTTTTTATGGATACAATATGAATCACTTATTCTATGCAATGTTGCAGAAAGTTGCAGTTTGTGAATACTTCCCAGTGTTAGAGGCTGTTTTCATAGCTGCTCTTAACTTTGTGGAACATATTTTAGCCAAAGTTTTCCATAATTCAAAATTGTTTTGTTTTTGTTTTTGTTTTGTTTTTTTTTTTTAATAAATAAAAAATGTCAGGTATTTCTAAAAAATAAATCCAGAGAAAATTATCATTTTTCTCTTTAGGAAAAAAAAAATTAGAACCCAAACCAAACTCACTACCAGCAACCAGCAGAAGTGGCAGCCATTTTGTTGTGATGCTATCATGTTCTTGTGCTATTAAACAGACACCTGAGACTTGCTGGATCATAGCTTTTGCTGTTACCATGAAACGCTACCCCAATTTGTCCAGCCTTTATGTCATTTCTATCTTCATGTGCTCAGCACAGCCTACGAGAATGTAGCTGATACATTCTCCAAATAATCTATCTACAGCAATCTTTGCAGACGTGTGAGAAAATAAAACTGCTTGGCACTCTTGTCAGGGCTAGTGCCTAAGGTTAACTGAGGTAATGCTGAGGGCCCAGGAGGACAGGGAATGTCCAAGTGGGACGAAGAGACAGGTCAGGGATGCATAAAGGGGCTACCATCAGGAGAGCACATGGTCCTCCAAGATCTGGAGCAAAACCTAGTATTTTTGATGTCTCACCTTTTCTTTCTGTCAATAGATGAGTAAGTGTATGTCTCCTCTTCTGGGCTGGTTTGTACTGAAGGCAGCAGTCTATTATTAGTGCTTATGAGCTGGGTCCAGTGACCAAAGTCTGGATGGTATGGCTAAGGAATCCAGAACTCATGAAATAAATTTGGAGTATTATCATAATTCCACATTACAGTATTGATGATTTTTTTTTTCCAAATTAGGAAAAATAGCTTTTTCTGCACAAGAAATTCAATACCAGTTTCAAACAAAGTCTCTGGAGTTCTCAAGAATTAAAAATAAACTGACAATCTTCTACTTCAGCCCCTGGAAGAGAGTAGAAGCTAACAAACTTTAGCTCCACAGCTACCCTTTGTTAGGGCTGGGGGCACAGCACCCTGAATCACTCAAAACTGCTGGGATGACTGGGTATCTATCCAGCACTCATGGATTCAAAAAATGATAATTTTGCCTTACTTTTCTTCCTTTGGACTTAAAACTACTTGCTGAATGTTTATCAGACCTCATTTCTGAAGACTTCATTCTTTTTTTTTTCTGTGTATAAGCAATTAATGGCTGAACATCACATTTTTTCATTTAAATCTTGCCGCAATATAATAATATAATAGTGAATACTGCATTGTATCTCAGGCAAAGCAAAAAAGCTCACATTCCAAAGTCAGAGTTCTAATTTATTTTCAGGTGCCACACACGTGACGCTATGCAAACGTTATTATCTTCAGAGGCTGTGAGTAGCAATTATATCAGCACCTCAGCTCTGTAAATTAATCTAATCAAAACAATTAATAAACTTTTCATGAATCAAAACATGTAGAAAACTCAACTGGGAAATCAAGCGTTTCCCCAAAATTTAGTATTTCAGCATTTAGTTTTAATGCTTGAAAACTATGATCCTGTATATACTGGTATAACTGTCAGTCTGAATGACAGAGAATTTAAAAGTCCAATGATTGTCCATTTCACACTCCTGCTGGAGTGTCTGAGTCTTTGAACCATTGACTTTGTAATACATTTTTGCTTTTCTCTCTTCTCCTCAATAAAAAATAATTTACCCACTGAGTTTGTCTTTTCTACATTAATTACCAACACAGTATGAGTATGCTACCTTGCAGACACCAACAAGAAGTAGGGAATATCATCACAGCAGCTCAGAGTTAAAAAGCAATTTTAGTTTTATTACCACAGTGCACTCATGAACCTCTTGTTGTTCAAAGTTTCAGATTCCTGTGTAATTTTGCAGATCTTACAGTTAAGAATATTTTTTATGTAATGTATTATTTTACAGTTGGATTCGATCTCAAGGGTCTTTTTATACCTAAATGATTCTAAGGCTTATGTAATAAACTATAATCTATTGCAGAAGAAAGTGAAAAGACAGTCTGCACTCCTTCTGTTGAAAACATAGAAGATTTGTTCCTATGTGAAACAATATTTTCTTATGCTGCTTGCTCCTGAGACAGACTCTTCTTACTCTGGAGGAAAGACAGACTGAGGTAACATTGCATGTGGCCCTTTTGGAGGCATATGGTACACTGCGTGAAGAACTGACTAAAAGGCGTGTGCAAGGAGTTGTAGTGAATAGGGTTACAACTTGCTGGTGGCCAGTCACTGATGGTTCTCCTTGGAGGTCAACTCCAGGGTCAGGTCTGTTCAGTACTTTTACCAATGATCTGGAGGGAGGAGTCAAATGCACAGTTGGTAAGTCTGTCAATGATACCAAATGGAGAGGTGCTATTGACTCTCTTGAGGAACAAAAAAATCCCTTGCAGAGGGATCCAGATAGCATTAGGGAGTCATCAGTGGCATGAAATTTAGCAAGAAAAAATGGTGGCTTCTGTATCTGGGACAGAGGAATGCTAGACACAAGCAGAGAGCAATGGCTGGAGAACAACCCTGCAGAAAAGGATCTTGAGATGCTAGCTGATGTTAAGCTCAATATGAGTCAGTAGTGTGCCCTGGCAACCAAGCAGGCAAACAGCATCCTGGGGTATATCCAACACAGTATAACCAGCTGGTCAAAGAGGTGATTATCCCATTTTATTTGGCATTGGTGGAACCTCACCTTGAGGACTGCATGCAGTTCTTGGCCCCACAATATAAAAAGGATCTTAAGGTACTTGAATGCATCCAGAGTAGGGCAAGAAAGCTAGTGGGAGGGCTGGAAGGCATGTCCTGTGGGGAGTGGCTGAGAACTCTAGGCTTGTCTAGTTTGGACTTCATCACTCTTTACAGTTTCCTGAGGAGGGGAAGAGGAGAGGGAGGTGCTGATCTCTTCTCCTTTGTATTCCGCAACAGGACATGTGGGAGTCGTTCACATCTGCATCGAGAGAGGTTTAGTTGGAAATTAGAAAGCAGTTCTTTACCAAGAAGATGGTCTAGTTGTTAACTGGAACAGGCTTCCCAGGTGGTCAATGCCCCAGGCCTGACAGTGTCTTAAAAAGAGGCATTTGGACAATGCCCTTCATAACAGGCTTTAACTTTTGATCAGACCTGAAATGATCAGGCAGTTGGACTAGATGATCATTGGAGATCCCTGCAAATGGAAACCTTTCTTTCTTCTTCTCTCTTCTCTTTCTTCTTCTCCTCCTCTTCTCTTCTCTTCTCTTCTCTTCTCTTCTCTTCTCTTCTCTTCTCTTCTCTTCTCTTCTCTTCTCTTCTC
>VXBJ01003622.1:60003-94663 GCA_013400055.1 Nycticryphes semicollaris
ATAGCTGAAAAACATTGGGTTTTTTAAGGTAATTTTGCAAAACTGATTCAGAAAAAAATACCAGGATTTCTGTATGAAGGTCAGTCTGCTGAAAGTGCCACACAGAACTAAAAAGAATGATTTTCCAACTTGAAGGAAAGCATGGAGAGGCAGGGTAAATGTGTTTTCTGGTTCGCAAATGTAACACAGGGAGGGTGGGGCACAGGGGAGGTAGGAAAAGTACGTGTATGTGTGTGAACACATATGTATAAACCCAAATTTTGTGTGAAATATAAAATATTGCTTATGTCCCACCTAATCTTTTGCCTCTTCTGTGTTGTTATCAAATTGAAAAAAAATGAGAAATGAGACACTTATGATTGGCTTTTTTGAAGAGCATAAGAGAGACTGCTGCCGAGATGTGCTTCCTGCAACTTTCTTTTTAGAATATTTTACCTCAAATATTTCAGATTTTGGTACAGAGACGTACCAATTTAAAAGAGCAGATTCTGTTAATATATTTTCTTTCTCATTTTTTAAAACAAAGCTTTCCATCACTGTTAATATTATTTAGTTTTGAATGGAAATGTCTAAGCTCTATCAGCTTGTACCATGTTTCACCTTTTCTCAAGTATGCTAAACTAGTTGCATCTATAGCCTATTTGATTCTTTCAAACTGAAACAGAGAACAAAATAATACAAAAATAGGGAAAAATTAACCATAAAGCCATAAAAATTGAAAGGATGATTTATGGCATAGTAACACATTATTATCTCATTTTGTTAAATTACCTATTTTCCATTAGAATCTTTGTCTTTGTGCCTAACTACAATGTTCACGCTTTCCTTGTATGCACTTAGAGGTTATTCAGTATCCTAGGGAACTCTAATTAAACTCAGTGTGGCATCAAATGCTGACAGGAAGTCTCAGGGACATAGAACTGTCCTTTTGTAGGACATACAATAAATACTTTGAAAGCCATTTAAGCCACTGAATGAGGGAGAGAAGGGGAGAGAGAGAGGAAGTAAAATCAAAACAAACTAAAGATCACTGATTATATCAGGGCTGTCCAACAGCTGCAGTAGCTACTTGCCAAAAGTCCAAGGGCCATTAATACTTTGAATATCAATTTACACATATTCTTAAATGAATTAACAAATATCTTCTTTCGTTTGCAACTTCTTTGGTAGTTTAATAAAAATTGTTTCTCTGAGCTGCCCAAACATAAGTGTCTGTTGCTGATCTGGAATTTGGCGGAAGAGGGCATGTAGGGGTCACATATTTATGAAGTCAGAGCTGTATTTGGCTCTTAGCCATGCATTGCACATTTCAGAGTTGCACCTTACATCTTGCCTGATATGATAGCCTGCTGGCTATCAAAAGTCTAACCACCGCTCTGCAAAGTGGGAAGCAGGCTCTCCCAGTACACACGCTGTGGGTAAATTCTCCCCTACAGAAACCATCAACTTCCTTTAATACCTACCTACAAGTTAATTTTCCAAATTTTTGAAAGTAGAACTCATAAGAAAGAAAGTGTTCGTGTGCTTTGGTGTGCTGCATGCTGTTGCAAGGCCCAGCAGTAAGCACTACACTCACTCTACATTGCCTGATCCAATCAATTTAAAAGTATCTTGACCATATTGCTAATCACAAGTAGGAATGTGCTTCTTCACATTCAGCCCTAAGTTACCTTAACTGTAAGAGTAGATGGATATGTAACTAACATCTTCTTCCTAAGATAATTGGAAACCTTGCCCAACAGAAAAGTCCCATAGGACTGTTTTCTTCTTTTTATAACTAGACTGTCTCAGCAATGCAGTGGAAAGTAGATGCATTATGTCATAAGTCTTGGGGCATTTGATTTATATGGTAGCAGAAAGAAGATGAAGACTTCCCAGAGAATTATTTTTAATCACCTTTGCATATGCTTGGCTTCTCTTTTGTTTTGGGGGTTTCTGAACAGTATGAATTAGTAAGCATAGCAGATTGAAACAAACTATTATGTGTCTTTTTCTGCATTCCCTGACAGCTTCTTTTCTTTGTTAGACTTTCTTTTGAAGGAAAGGAGAAAATTACTGTTTGCAATAGTTTCCCCAGAGAACAAGTAGCAGTTATGGTCCAAGACACTATGGATATTAGTTTAAATACACATACAGCTTTTAAAATTAATCAATTTTGTCAACACATATTGATTTCTACTTTTATCACAAAATAATATAAAATGCATTAGATAGTTCATAATTTATTTACCAGTGATTAGAAAGGATATAAGTGGAAGATTAAAGCTGAAGAACTAACATATTGTGTGAAGAAGCAGGCAACTGGTGTGGCGCAAAGCAAATGAAACCAGTACTTCCACTGTTCTCTAACCCCGCCTTGAACTACACAGATTCTTGGTTTTTCATGAGAAAAAAAAAATATTTTTTTTAAAAACGAAGGTAAGATTAAGATAAAAAATTTCACTTTTTTATTACAAGATAGCAGCACAACTTCTGACTGTACTCTACAACTTTGGACAGACGAGAGTGTAATTTTTAGTTATGTATTATTAATCACAGACTATACTTATGAGCCCTACTAGGCTGTATCCTACACAGCTAGGGTAAAAACAATCACTGTACTGAAAAATTACACTCTAAAATAGATAAGAGAGAAAAAGGCTTAGTGCAGTCTTGGTTTCAGTTCCCTGCTCCTTCTACAAGTTTCCTATCTCAGCCTGAGTGATAACCAAAGGACATTTAAAACAATAGACCCAGAAGCAGACCTGAGATTGTGGATGAAAATTCCCTGAAAGGAGCCCCAACCCCACACCAGAGTGAAATACCACCCAACCTTGAAAGAAATAAGGAAACTGACACACAGAGTCTAGGAAGGAATTGCAGTATGTTCCAGCCAGATCCCCCAAATTGGATTGTCAAGGAGCCAGAAAATCTGCCAAGGCAAACACATGCTGTTTAATGTAGACCAGCCTGAGATAATCTGTGCCTCAGTTCCTCGTTCGTAAAACAGAAATAACATTCCATGCTTCAAGGGGAGAGAATGTACCCTTAACATTTTGAAATTATCTGATCCCATAATAGAGGAAAGCAAAAAATTCCCAAGATTGACCATCTCCATTTGATGTACAAAACAGAGAGAGACAAAGGTTAAACAACTTGCTGCAATCACATACGGAGACATGAGAACAGCCAGAAATTGAATCCAGACCTCTAAAATTACAGTCCAGTGTTTTAATCAGAAAATCCTTCTTCTTCCTTGATTAAAACAGGAAACCAGAACACAAAGTATGTGCTTATTCTGTAACTTCAACATGTTACCACAAATATCTTAGAAAAATACACAGACTTCAAATGTGGTCATCTTAGCCAAGTGTGTATTTTGATGAAACAAAAGGTGTGCATGTCATTCTGGAGGAGGCCCATCGTTGAACACCTGGTCCTTGTGGACCTGAATAAACACTGTAACTTCTGAGCTAGGACAGCCTTGTATTCGTTATAAATACATCTGTTTATATGAATTTTAAGACAATCTTGTATAATTTACAAAATTAAAAATGTTGTTACGAGTGTCTGCTCTGCATTGGGACAAAAGAGTACTTGCCATGACACCCACGGAAAAGAGGAAGGTACAAGTGCTGTATCACCGTTAAGTAAAGTGTTCTTCCTTTTTAATGTGATATTGGGTACTTTTTCCACCTTATAATTACATTTGTCACATCATGAAAACATACTTGCCCCCATCATAAAGCTTAATGAGTGCCTGTCACATCACACAGAAAGTCCCCTTTGGATATGCACTCCTACAGGGAATAAATTGCACACACACACACCCCAGCCTCAGGGTTCCTCATCAGAGTTTAAACTCGGAGGTGTCACCAGGTTTTAAAGAAATATTTTTTTCCGTTGCTGAAAGAACTGGGTTTTTTCAGCTACAATTGCTTCATCACTTTTCTTCAATGGGCTGAATTTTAAAATTTTTACTGTTATCCTAATAATAAGGCATGAGAGCATATGTAAATTTATTCTGAATGACTAATACCTCAAAAATGTAACGACAATTTCTACTTGATGACAGTGTTTCTTTCCATCTATTGCTCCTTCTATACGTCCATCATATAGGCATTAGTGACTGCAAACTCAGAACTGATCTTAGACTTCTATAAAACAAGAACTTCTCACTGCCTGGTTCCCCTGCACAGGGGTCTGGATGGAGACATTCACCTCCTGGCATCCTGAGTAGACTGCAGAAAGGTCATGTAGGGAGAAGTGCAGAACTGACAACAGAGACAGTTGTGTTCACCTACACTTGGCAGTTTACAGACTTTATAGCTACTTCTTTCTCCCTGTACTCCTTTGTGCCTTCTTCACTTCTGCTAAAGCCTCATCATATTTTCCAGAAGTCTTTCCAGCCAACAAAATGTCAGATACCTTCCCTCTCAAATTCAAGGTGACACCACTAGAGTCATAACCTTAATGAAAAATCTAAACAGCTTCAAAATGGGAATTTGCCCAATAAGTAAAATTCAATCTAACCGTGATATTTAAGAAAAAAAATACATGAGACCAGAGAACATATAGTCTTTTAGAATTATGTTATCTTATAAGAGCAACAAACCTAGAAAGGAAGGCATCTGTTTCTGCCCTCCTGCTCTTGGGTTTTAAGATGTTAACATTGGCTGCTTAATTTTAAATGATGCAGAACATTCTCCAGTATTTGCTATTTATTGCACATATTTCATTTCCACATATATTTACCTTTCTGAAGGGACAAGATGCCTCTCTTTAGAAGGGCAAAAGCTAATAATGTTAATGACACAAAGTAATAGCATTATGCAGTGAGAGAAAGTATTCAGTCTGTTGGCTTGTTGTCTAGTAGAACAGTCCTTTGGACAATGAAAGCTGGACAGAGACTAGTTTTCTGTGTTTTGATTTTATTTCCTGTGTAAATTAATTTGCACTAGCTATTAATACTTTCAATGATTTTAATTGTTTTGATAAATTATTTGGATAGAGTGTATCTCTCCATTTCTATGCAAAAATCACTAGAAATTTTTACAGATATGGACCATCACAGGAAATAAAGACATCTCCATCCTCCCAAAACATCCACACTAATTTAAACTATGTATTTAGTTATTTTTTTACTTTTAGACTTTGATGGAAATGTCTCAACTACCTGAAGATCAGGGCCCTTTCTTGCACTGGTAAGTCTGACTGTATAAAGCACATTTGATGTCTGGCCGTCTTTAATTGTAGATAATTTCTAGAAATTCACAGCAGAACACATGGACTGCATAAAAATACCTTCCTAGATGGTATCTACATAGGTAATGTTTTTTTATCCCTTAATAATTCATTAGATATAGTTTTAAATCAGGTTACAATGGTTTTAGGTTTCAGCACTTCCACTGATGCATGTCTTTTTGAAAGCATTAATGCCAGGAGAAACAGCTCTCGGGTGGCTCAACACGAGACTGTGCTGTGCAGTCAGCAAACAGAAAGAGCCCTTTGTTCCATGCAGACTCCTTCCAAGCAGTTAGGTATTTCTTTTGCCTTTTTCCCCTTTCCTCTTTTCTGGGTTATAAATTGACCTGCATGACTTGATACACAAAATATTCAGTAAAAGAATCATAGTCAGTTTCTGAAAAGAAAAATGTCATACTACCAAATTATGGCATTTTATTTGAAGGACTAGGTAGGAGCAGAGGAACATGAGAGAAGTTGTGATGAATAAGAAGAGGAAATATATAAAAGAGTATATAGAAGAAGTATATATAGATAGGAAGAATAGAAACTTTGTAAAGGTGAGCAAAACCTGGTTAAGAACAAAAGAGAACAAAAATATTAAATGGGAGCAGGCATGTGATGGGGCAAAGATCTGTAAATCCTGAAAGCTCCTGAACTTCTTAAGTCCCTCATGACTTCTTGCTAGACCTTTGACCCGTGCTTGCGATTCCCAAGTTTCTTTTTTTTTTTCAACCTAGTGGATATTTAAAAAGATTAATCTACCAGCAGCATACTCTTCAATTCATTTTTTAATGGCCCTTACAAAACAATGATGGCATACTGGTCTTCCAGGTCAACCACCAAAGTCTTTGGTACAAGATCAATTTAGAGGTCCAAATGACAAGATTTTCTTTTTTAATTGGTTTTGCTTGTTTGTTGGTTTAGTTTGATTGGGGTTTGTGGGTTTGGGGTTTTTGTTTTTTTTTTTTTTTTTTTTTGTTATTTTAACTTTGAGTTAAAAACCAGCTGATCTGTTTTGAGTGACACAATTAATTTCTCCTTCAATAATTTAGGTCCTCAGTAAAGTCTCTTGGATTGCTTGGGAAAACTGCATTTTTAGAAGATTCTCCTGTCTGAATTTGTGAAAATATTTGGTATGATTTTGTGAAAATAGCTATAGTATATAGTTTCAAGGCCTCGGTGTTTTTGAACTAGTCAGGTGCGATGATGAGGAAGAATGAGACCTGGAAACTTGACTAAAGCTGGCCAACAGAATTATATCATACCATGAACAGTATTCAGTATGAATTAGAAAGTTTGCTGAGGCACTTCCCTTTTCTATGTGATCCTGAGGGTTTCTTGACCCAGTACTGGACCTTTGAGCCCTCCCTTTCCTCCCAAAGCCATAGTACTCANATGATTTTGTGAAAATAGCTATAGTATATAGTTTCAAGGCCTCGGTGTTTTTGAACTAGTCAGGTGCGATGATGAGGAAGAATGAGACCTGGAAACTTGACTAAAGCTGGCCAACAGAATTATATCATACCATGAACAGTATTCAGTATGAATTAGAAAGTTTGCTGAGGCACTTCCCTTTTCTATGTGATCCTGAGGGTTTCTTGACCCAGTACTGGACCTTTGAGCCCTCCCTTTCCTCCCAAAGCCATAGTACTCACAGTGCTCACAGTGTCCAATATTTGCTGTCCACTGCTGGGAGTACACAACTTCCTGCTGACAGAATTGGCTGAGTATAATCCTTGTATATTTTATATTGGGATCAATATTGGTACTTTAATGTTATTAATGTTAATGATATAGTGTTATGATATTAAATCTGTTTACATTACAACCCTCAGGTTGCTTTTTTTAATCTGGTTCCCCTTCCCAGGTGGGGAGAGGTCATCGGTCTAAATGACAATAAATTGTTGTGGGTTCTTCAAACACTAATACCAGCAAAGGCTGAATAGTCAAGCATTCAAAACCTAGGCAAAACCAGCATGAAAGGAACTTTAATTCACTTCCACTTTGGCAGGGGGTAGTAATTAAGAAATATATCTCACTTAGTAATCTTTTTCCCTTTATCAGTTGGGATATGTTTAATTTATATTGGTATTTGCAAAGTATTACTAATTCAATGCCCAGTACAGGAGAAGAGCCTGGGAAATGTTAGGGAAATCAAAAAACACAGAAGATTGATTGTTTGCTAAGTAACAAAAAGTGAATCAATATAAAACTTGTTTCCCAGCTTTTCACCTTGTGCTCTTCAGTTGCATTTGAGAACCATTCTTTGAACTTCATTTCAGTGCTTCACTGTACATACTTCAGTTTACTGTCTTTTGTACCAGTCTCTGCCTTCTGATTTCATAAAAGATCAAAGAGCTTCCTGATACCTCACGATTTTTCCCCTTTGTGGAACAGATGCAAAACAGTTTTCTAAAGTGAAAGTAGCAATCCATTTTACGAAAAATATGAAAACTTGTGAAAACCCTATAATGTTAAAATATTTTAAATTCATTTACACTTTCTGTGTATATAAAATACAAGTATGTGTTCTGTGTGGTATTATTTTCCTATATGTAAAACCACTGAGTGAGGTACATGCAAGATGCATGGATGGAGTGGTGGTCAGCCTACTGCAGTAATTTCAAGTGTTCCCACTCAAGCTTTTGGAAGCTCAGAGATCACAAACACTGATCAATAATGTATTTCTGAAAACCATCCACATGTCCTTATGAATTAACTTTTACTCTAATTAGTCCATCACAAGCAATGGTTTTATGCCATTAACACTTAAAAAGGCCGCATACTGTATTCCTCACTCAAATAATTGGTCAACTGCAGAACCTACTTCAAGAAATTATACAAGACACAATATTTAAATTAAACCTAACACATAAAGCAACAACGATGAAACAGAACTGATTTATTTTTATCATCCAGTCATTTTCATGACTGGATCAGCAAGTGAACAACTAGTAAAAATCACCAAATTACCAGTATATATCAAAACAACACTAAAATAGGTTTTACCTAGATACTCAAAGACAGGATTCTAGTCTTGTTTTATTTGACTTTTCAAGTTATAATAATATAATATGGGTGAATTTACAACCATAGCAACCTAAGCATTTTACCCATTCATTCTTAACCACTCTTCCAGCCCATACTTGCCCTGTAAACAATTATTGCTCAAACTTCATGACTATGCGGTATTTTGCTTGTCCAAAATATGAAGCAAACAAGCAGAAGCTGCTCAAGAAAATTCAACCAAACCAAAACCCACTATAAAATGATGGTATCCCTGCCTGAAAATGCTTCACCCATTCTGTGACTTTTTGATCAAATTAGGTATTTTTTGCAGGCAGTGTTTACTGAATTTATGAACTAAATTCTTACAGAACAAAATTGGTCAGAGTGCATTAAGTAATTTTCCAAAAAGTACTTACTGAACATTGTGATTTGGGCTGTTTGTTGGACCTGTAAACACAAAACAAACATTGCTTGCAAGTTTGGCTCAAGAACAACAGCATTTTAAAAGTCAATATTAATCTGAAGGAAATTGCCTCTTTAAGGAAGGTTTGCCTCAAGATTCAAACAAAACCCTCTGCATTCCTGCACTTAATTATACATTGTTATTTTCAAAACCACAAATAAAAATCATATGAATGTTCTGTCTGCTCGGGAAGCAACTTGAGGGGATTTAATTCTTGGTAGGAAGTGTCTCCTGCCACAAAAAACCAGGCTGTTGAAAAGACAATGTGTTATCTTGACACATCACTTACCTTTTAAGGAGCCACACCTGAGCCTTACTTTCAGAGTTTATTGTATGACAAATTTATGTTCTTAACCTTTGTGACAGTGAGAACAAGGTCCAATACCCAGCACTTAATGAATCACTGCAAACTAAACTCTGGAGTTAGCTATTTTTATTACAAAATTAGAAAAATGTCTCTAGAATTTTTTTTCCCCATTGCTTCCAAAACGAACTAAACAAAAGCTTGCCTTCTACACTGGATGACTAAGTGTCCAAAGTGCAATGCAAGTATTTCTCAAAAGGTGTGGTGTACCATCAGCTGTCACAGGGAAGAATTTGAGGCCAGGATTCACGTAGCGTACAGATATGATATTTCACAAGGGTGGGCCCAGCACTATGAACACCATGTAAAAAATCAGTTCTCACATTTCTCTTCATTTATGGATTTTTTTAATACAAACCGAGTTCAGAGGTAGGGTGAAAACTCCAGGCAATGAAAAGTTATTCTTCTGTAATTTACATTGGCATTTCTTTAAAATTTTTCTTCACTATGTATTTACAGAATTTTCCATCTGCATTTACTTTCTTTTATTACAAGTAAATGGGTATCAAGTTCAACTGAGAAGTTCTGCGCTTGGGGAGAGACCTCAGGCAATGACTTCTTTATTTTCTTTTCTGTTGAGAATTCTTCTTAAAGCACCAAATTCAATTCTCTTTATGTTGTTGTGAAAATTAATACCCAGTCTATAAAGCAGTCTGAGTAATTATAAAAGCCAGGAACTCACCGAGCCTTACAAACAACACTCCTGTTGCAGTTATCGTCTTCATCCCATTCGAAGCCACGCACTGGTAGTACCCTGTGTCCGTAGTATCCAGATCCTGGATTCTCAGACGTGAACCATAATCTGTTTTCCTGATGATGATGCGTCTTGGCTCCTGAACCACAGGAGCATCATTTTTTAGCCATCTGACATTAGGAGATGGATTTCCTGCTACCTTGCAATGTAAGATTGCTGTTTGCCCCTGGACTACAGTGATATTGTTGACTGGTTCCAAAAAGGTCAGGAAGTAACCTAAGAGGGTAAAAGGTCAGAAAAGATCAAACTTAATTTGGGTTGCGCTAAGAGGCTGCCTAAAGGCACGTTTTTAAGAGGATCTTGAAAACAGTTTCAGTTTTCTTTCAATCGTATATTAAAAAAAAAAAAGCAATTCACCATCCTAGGAATACCACAGCATCCCACTCTAATTGTCTTTCATTACCAACTGCATGGTTTGTCTGCAGGTAGGTATGTAGATTAGAAGGTCCAGCAGGAATTAATATAATTACAATCCTAACACTCTTTGTGAACACCTAGTCTGAAGCAACAATGAATTTTTCTAGTTTGTTTCTATATCTCTTAGGAAGCAGTACTATAACAGAAAAATATACCCTTATTCCATAGAAGCATAAAAGGGTAATCTCAGTTGCAACCATGTTAGAATATCATTATAATTTTACCAATTAATCTTCTCACATGGTCATACATTTGTCTTAAAAATAACTGAAACTGGAAAAGTTACTTTTAGAAATTTATTTGACTTGCCAGCTGATGCTCTGACAAGAAAAATCTTACAATGAGCCTTATTTAGTTAGGTTGATCTTGCAATTGAATTTTAAAGGTGATAAGTCTCACATTCAATTTAAAGAAAGGATGCCTCAATTGAAGAAGTAATCTGTGATATAGAGGGTACTTTTATATTCATTATAGGCTGCCATTTTTTTTTATCAGTTCCTAAAATAGCCTAAATTGGACAAAGAAAGGTCTGTATGGATATTGAGTAATGAGGTTTCATTGGTTTAGTATTATAAAGGGAAACTAAAAGCATTAATTTGTGGTTTGTTGAAAACAAAGGGCTCGTCAAGAAGCACATATACTGTAGTAGTGAGCTTAGTTATAGAAAAAGAAGTAATTGCTGGAAGAACACTGTAAAAACCTGACAATCAAAACTTCTGTAGGTTATTATTTTTAAATTTTATTTGGTATTAGGAGTCCTGCAGCTGGCACACATCACACATTGACAGCTTGAAAGCATGTAATTCTACTGAAATAATAATATAATTGTCAAAGCAAGTAAGAAAAGTATCTAGCTGTCATGCTCACATGTTTGTTTTGATGAATTCATACCATCTAGCCATAGAGTGTACAGAATACTTCATATGATATTACATTTTTATATCAGCTGGATGCAAATATCAAATAACTTTGATGGATGTCCATGTGTTATTTCCTATTAGTTTAATTACTTTGCAGTTGTTGACCAAGGAAATAAAGTATTACTGTGCAGGAATCTAACACATTTGCACTCTAATTGCTGAAATACCTTATGAAAATTATTGCTCTGCTTTGAGTTATGTTTGATATGTCCATGAAAATCAGTTCCTCTGCAATGACTAAGTATAGGACTGCAGGGGCAAGCAGTAGAGACTTCAGAATACAATGAAATTGCAAAGACAGATTTTGCTGGAAAACTCTGTTTTCCCAAGTATTACATTGTGCTTTACCACTGACCTTCCAAAAGAAATCCTGTTTTAATGAGTAACATGAAAATACAATGTAGGCAACTGTGAATTTAGTATGTCACTAAATAGAAAATAAAGTAAACGCAAATATCCATAAAATCTACATGACATTGCAAACTTTCAGAAAAATTATCATATTTTTTCCTCATAAAATAATAAATCATTCTGTTCATTTTACATTAGCTTTCCCTATTAGGCTAAAAGTCTTTAGTAGACTTTAAAAATATTTTGACAGAACAGGAAAAATATTTCTTGAATATTGTGTGAAGAGAAGGTTCAAGCAGACCTCATCACAGTTTGTTGGTACTCAAAAGATGTCTACAAAGAGGAGGAAGACTCTCTCTTCAGAAAGAGCCACATGGAGAAGACAATGACCCAAAGTGCAGGTTGCATCAGCAGGGGTTTCCTTTCAATTGAAGAAAGAAAATTTCTTACAGTGGGAACATTCATTTGCTGGAAAACAACCTCCCCAGATATGTGGTGGAGTCCCTATCATTGCAGGTTTTCAAGATATGACTGGACAGGATTGGCTCCCTTTCCTAAAAAAGGTTGGACTAGAGACTCTTGGCCTGGTCTGTGATTCTGTGGGCCTATGATTCTGCAATTGTTGGAGCTGAATCATAGACTCACAGAAGGAGATGGTTTAAGGTTTTTTTTGAGAAAAAGTTGGGCCATTTCCAGCGTGTAGACAGCACAGGTCTGTTTCAAAGATGCCCCTGATTCCTAAGAGGCAAAAGAAGCAGAGAAGATGCTTTCTTTAAAGGTTGGGCCAGTTTGGACACTGTAAGTTCACAGCCAGGGACTGTGGTGTTCTTGTGGCATTGGTCAGCTTAGTCAGCTTATAGTTTGCTCAAACTCCACTATTTCACTTCTGATTTAAAATGAACGAGGTTGAGTCTTCACTTTGGGTTAGTCAAGGATATTACATTCAAATAATTCTGGATGAAAATAGATGCTAAATTTACTTATTAAGATCATCAAATGTTGTTAAGTCGAGATTAAATCCATGTTAGTCCTTTCTGGTTTACCAATTAAACCAAAGGAAGTAATTCGGTCAATGGCTTTTAAGCAATCCAGAATACTTCATATGACTTTATAAATAAGATTTTATTAATAACTAGAACAAAACTATTACCACCAAAAACAATGCCTAAGATTTATGGATTAATTCAGACCCAGTGTGATTAGATACACTTCCCCTGAAGTCAGTGTAACTGAATCAATTTCCTGTGGATCAGAATTTGGCTTTGGTTCATTATTTCTCCTGCCAATTTTATAGGCATTTTTTTGCAGTGCTTTATATTACCCTGCTATTACAAATCAACTAATAAATATTTTAACCTGCTGAACTTTAAAGCACTCATGTTTTCTTCAAAGATCTGCAGAGCGATTTAGGAGCAGTAGGTCAAGTCACTGCCAATCCACTGTCTCTCTCCATATCTTGGAGCATACAGTCTCTATTTGCTGGTTTCATTTCCTCTTTGAGAAATGATGATGAAGTCTGGTGTTCATATACTTACTGAATCTGAAGTAATTATACTACAGAGCAGGCAGCCTTTTGTTGTGCTGCTCTGTTATTTGGTGTCCACTTTAGATAATCCACAATTGCAAATCTTTCAAAGTGGAAAATATAACTGACCATGTTCTTAAGAATGTTTTCCTTATTTATTTTCTGCAGTGATAATTAGCAGTTACCACAAATACAGTAGGGATGCTGGTTTGATGCAGTGGTTTGGGATAAAAACAAACTGTTTCCCATGATAAAATGGGACCTCAACAATGTGCAAAGCAAATTTTTTCCAATGTAGTTCTCTGTCTTAATAAAGATTCATTTGGACAGGTATAGCCTAAAATAAAATGTGAAGGTACTAGAACCTGTATTTAACTTGTGTCATATATTTTGTGTTATGCATCAGTCAATCAGAATTTTTTAAATCTTGAACAGATTAGTTCACCATTATAATATTGGCATACCTTTGAAATAGAAAATAAATGCTCTCTATACAATATTGTGGGCTTATTATATATAAACAGCATTACTAAACTTGTATATTGCATATTATAAACAATTATATTTCATTTGGAATATGGATATCAAATAGAATTTTTAAAAAATCTGAGTATAAAGGTCAGCAAACACTATTGTTATATACTATTTTCTACACTCTGACTGGGTTCCAAGCGTCATTGAAATGAGGAAAAACGCCTCCTTTGCCTTCAATGGTCTTTGGCTTGTCTTAAATTACTTCAAAGAGAAAAGCAATCTGGTGGATATTTCTCCTTTTGTTGTAGGCTAATACGCTCTAAATTAAATTTCTCTTTTAATATGGTTTCTAACATAGTGTACAACCAATATTAATATTTATTTTGTTTGAACAGAGTAAATATTGTTCTGTCAAGAAACTATGAGAGTATAAAACAACTTAATCTATATATTATGTTATACTATCATAGCCTATGCACCTTATGAATAAAGTAGCTTAGGGAAATGAGTGACATGAATTCTGGCAAAATGCTTTCATATCTTGAAATGCCTTTGTTAAGTTGCCAGTACTTCACATTTTTAAATGGAATAAAATTGATATAAATATATCAAACAGAATCCCACAGCAAATCAAAACTAAGATGACAGGTCTATTTTGTGTGTTTTGGCAAGAACATAAAAATAAACTTTACCAAATGTGTCAAATAATTGTCAAGATGTGCACAAGAATATATACTAAAGTAAAAACATAAAGGGTACTACTATCACTGAGACCTCACATGCATATTATTTTTCTTAGTTTTATTTATATTATCCTGGCAATTAAATGTCCAAGGTATTGGCTTAAACCACATGTGCTGTGCTATGCTTGGCATAAGCACAATACAAAATGATGGCTCTGCTTCTGTTATTTTAAGATCTTAGCTGTGATTTTGAAGTTCATTCTAAAAAATCAATTTTAAATCTCTTTAGTTACTTTAGACCAAGTTAATTATGGCTTAGCACATTTCAATGAAAGTTTTGGTTTCTATTAATTTTTTTTGGTTGTTGCTTCTTTTCTTCTACATAAAAAACAATTACGCATTCATAATTTTCAAAACCACCTTTGTCATAGTCCTCATGAATAGCAATAATTAAAAATTAGCAACTTCTATTTTTTTATCTCAGAACTTCTAAATCATTTATGAATATCAAATTCTCATGAGATGGGAAGATATCATGAACTTTATTTTACAAACACAGAAACTAAAACAAGGGACCTTTAAATGACTTCCCAAATTTACACACAGACTAAGTGGCAATACGTGTGAAACTGTACCATTTCACATCTTTTTCTGTTCCTAAGAAAATGAGATTATGTAATAATGAGATAATAATCCATTTTGTGGAATAGTTAGTTCCCTTCTTTTCTGCACTGCACAAGGGAAACAAACACTGAAAGGGGGGAGATTTAGATTAGATATTATGAAGAAATTCTTTACTGTGAGGGTGGTAAAACACTGGAACAGGTTGCCCAGGGAAGTTGTGGATTCCCCTTCTCTGGAGGTGTTAAAGGCCAGGTTGGATGGGACTTTGAGCACCCTGGTCTAGTAGAAAGTGTCCCTGCCCACAGCAGAGGGATTGGAACTATATGATCTTTAAGGTCGCTTCCAACCCAAACCATTCTATGATTTTATGAATGTCCAATTTCTGAGACAAAGAATGGAAATTTCAAGTCATAAATTGTAGATAACTGAAGACACAACAACTTCCATAGAACACATAGTAATAATATATGTTTGATCACTTTTTAGAGTACATATATCTTGGTAAGACTTAAGTGTGTATTTAAATATTTTTAGATCCAACAGTCAAAAAGCACATAAACTCATCTGTTCAATATTACAGGATAAATCACAGCTTACAGCAGTGTTGACTTTAAATACTCAAAATTTTGTACATTGAGATCATAAATGGTATGGAAGATGGGGTGTAAAAACTCAAATACTCAAAAACCAACGAAACACCGAATAACTTTTGTCTGTGTAACTGCATAAAATTTAGAGCATTTTCAGATTCATGGCATAAAACTTTCCAATGTTGAAAACCACTAAAAGCCTGTATATTGCAACTTGTTTAGAAAGGAATGTGGGTGGGTTTTTTCCCCTTGGCCCCTTGTTTCTTTTTTCCTCCTTCCCCACCCCTTTTTCATTTTTGTCATGTCTTCAAGTAACTCTTTGTTCGTTTTCTTAGATATAAATAGTCTCTCTCACCGTAACTCTTTCAAATGTCAGCTGTCTTCAAACTCATTAATATAATCTTAGATCCAATACAGAAGATTTTTTTTAAAACATTTTGAATATTATTCTAATGATATTTCCATGAGAAGCAAATTCATAATTTTCTATAATAAGAAATCATTTTTCACCTAGGAAGCATACTTTGGCTTATGGAATGACTGATTATTAACATAGAAGGTCTTGAGGTAGATCACATTGTTCCTAAATTTACTGTGTTTTGAATACAGTTGTAAGTATAAAGTCTTCACAAAACTGACAGGTTATCCATAAAGAATATCAAAGAGTTGCAGTCTTCCAGGCTTATAAAAGAATTGAACACTATAGTAAGAAACAACAAACATGAACGTTGCTGAAATGCAAAACATTTCATTCTAGAGGTGCGTATAGCAACACTGCTACAAGTACAAGAGTTTAGGAGACGTGGATCACACCATCACACTTTAAGTGGTGGTGGGAGTCCAGTAGAGTCAGTCTTGCCACAAATCAATCAGGATTGGAAAAAAACTGAGAAACACCATCCTAATAAGAAAGGGAGAGAGAAGTCTAAGACTCATGTTTTCTTGCACAGACCAGTTCCATAAATACAAAGAACTCTTCTCAGTTCTTCACCCCTCTGCTTTATTTAACCACAATACGAAGATGAGCCATATATAACATATTGAAGCCAGGTTAGGAAAAGGAAGGGGTGTTGGCAACACATGAGCAGTTAAGGAAACTACACTGTTATATGCTGCCACATGATGTTTCCAGATGAACTGATATCTTTACAGCCTAATTGAATCCCATTATTTACACCCCATCTTCCATACCATTTATGATCTCAATGTACAAAAATGCAGCCAGAAGCATGTAAAACAAAATTATTTGGATCACATGCACTTCAAATGTACTTTGGAATAAATTATAGCACATTCATGAATGAAGTGGAACTAACATTGAAATACTACCACAATGTGCACATTGTCCACCACACCAAAATCATTAGGCTTAAGCTGTCTTAATAGCAGAAGAAAACCTGTTTTTTAATAGTATTTTCTCATACTTGAAGGACTGAAGATCTTACATAGCCCAGGAATCCAATTCTACATGGTGGAATGGTTTTGTTTTCTTGTTTTCTGAACTCCCAAATGAGACTGTGAAGAGACAAGTACCATCTGTCCTAGGCTAGTGCACATTTAGAAGAGGATCTTTGGGAAGCACAACAGTGCAGTTAGAATGTTTTTTGGGTCACCAGTCATGGAGATAAAAAGCCAACAATTTTAGAACATATATGAATGATTCCTGACAAGTTACCTTACGTCAAGTCACAGCAACCAGGATATTGCAGACATAACTTGGATTTATCATACAGGTACCCATTGAACCAGAATAACATTCCAGACAGACTTGTATAGAAACCACAATTAATGTCAGAAATTTGAGTCATCAAGTCTCTTGGGGCAATCCAACTCACTCAATGTCTCAGCTATTGCAGATTGTCCTTACTCATGCATTGCTTCAACTATCCTCTAAAATTACCACCATCAAGCATTATTTATGATGTAAGATTTTACTGGCAGCTCCTCTGTGCATGAAGAGTACACATTGTACCCTTTAATACCTTCTGCAGGCTTGTTTCAAAAGTCTGAAATTGCTGCTGATGAGCCCCTCCATGATGATTCACCAACACTGCTCATCACAAAAAAAAAAAGAAAAAACAAACCCAAAACCCACTTGGTTTCACCTTGTGCCACAATTCTTGCATTTACTTGTGTTTAACAAATATGTTCTTTTTCTCTTCTGGGCTTCAGAAGCTTACTTGTCCTGGCCAGCCTTCTGCTGCAGTGAGAGGAGTAACTGTGCTCCTTCCCCAGCATCACCAGCAGGAAAAGCTGGGAGGAAGGTTGGCAGAGAGTGCAGGACCCAGCAGGCAGCAAGCCTGGGTGTTTCTGGAGAGAATCATAAAGCTAGCACAGTTCTACCTTTTTAGCTAAAGAGACTTTCCCTGAGAGAGTTTGTTGCAAAACAAAAAGCCATGAAGAGACACTCCATTGAAATTAAGATTGGGGAAAAGATGATCTTTGCAAAGATTCACAGGACTGGGAGGTGATTTGCATTCAAATCCTTTTATTTTTATTCCAAAGCAGACCTAAGTTATTCTACAGCAAATGTTCTGGTTCTCAGCAAAACATTGCTCAGAGACAGTGTTCTTCTGGTGGTTCAGGTGCTCACTCAAAGGAAACAGGGGAAGAAAAATTCTCCTCAAAGTCCTAGCCAGGTCATGGTCCTACTTCATCAACTATCAGAAGGCTAGCTTCACTTGTAGAAAGAGACTTGCAACTTATTTAAAATGCACATTATTAATAAATATTAATGTTTCACTTGATTACTTCTTTAGACACAGAGCCATTTTTCAGGACTTCTAGAGGATTTAGAGAAGAGGGTAACCTATAATCTCAGTAATTATAAAGTAGCTTAAATTTGGAAATTACTAAAGCCTATTTACTACTATTTTCTTATTTGTTTTGGGTCTATTCTACAATCAGAAAAAATATGTCATAAACAAATCAGAATAGCTAAATATTTTTTCAAGAAAGGAAAGAAGGTCAATGTGATGGAAGAAATTGAAGAATTCTAATGGTCTCAATGGTATGCACAAAATCTGAAGATTTTTTAAAGGAAAATTGCTACCTTACTATGATACAGAGACACATAGGTTAACATTCCAATCAAAGAAACAAAAAATTTCAGTCAAGGAATTTTTACTTATTTGGAGCATTTTGTAGCCACAAAAATAGAAGGGGAGCAAAATGAGGCCATTTGCAGAGCAGGCATGCTGGAAACTAACAACTGATCCTTTACCAATGAGTCATATAAGAACAAGGTTCTCTTTTTCTTTCTGAAGGAAATACAAAATCCTTATGATGTACAAATGTTTGAGATGTGATTAATTACTTCCTTAGACAGGTATTGCCTGTGGCCCTGCAAAAAAAAAGGGAAATAACTGCAACTCCTTTCTCAGAAAGAATTTAACCAAGTAATGTCACATGAAAAAACATTTTATTTTATGTCTGTACCCTTAAAAGCTCAGACATAATAAAAATGGAACCAACTTCCCAAGTAAACAAGCCTGTCAAAAGTAGTTAAAGATTAAACATGGACATTTTCCCATCAAAGTAATCAGTACATGAGTGTGGTGCGGATAAAACACCTTTTGAGTTTTATGAGAAGTTCTTAGTTTTTTTCAGAAGAGGAGTTTGAGATGGTTTGAAAAGAGATTGAAATATTTAAGTAGTACACCAAGTCTTACTCCCCAATGGGAGGAGCATGTTCCCACACTGACGGTCAGTAGGAACATGGTTAGAGATATGCAAACATACGCATGTCTTCTTTTGTCTGAGTACAGACAGAAATTAATGGAGGATTCTGGAAAAAAGGGTTCTAATAAGCATAGTCAAGGTAAAAAATATAACTAGAATTCAGATAAAGCACAATAAGGATTACATGACATTGGATATCTATGAGAATGGAGACTATGTTCTAGGGCTCCCTCAAAATTTGTGTTCCTCTGAAAGAGAAATGGCACAAAGAAGATCTGAAAAGCACTTCAGAGCTTTGTAGGCTTCAACATGTTCTCATCTTGCTGAAATGCTAATGCATTAATGTAGAAAGCAGGCTGAGGTCTTCATATTAACGAGATTATCTGACATTTTTTCTAAACATAAGGGCTGACTTTACTACCACAGTGCATTCATACAACGAAAAAAATCCATACTACAAGTGAGAAAACATCTTTCTTCGGGTAGAACACCAAAAATGTCCTGCTTTAGAAAGTTCCATGAAATTGTAATTGGAAACACAATTTGCAGAAAATATGTGCATTTTCAGATCCAAGATTAGCAGTGGGATCTGTAGTTTAAGTGATAAAGTATCACAAAAAATTATGCTAACAACTTACTAGAAATTCTGCCATTACAGTCTGTTTAAAAAAAATCACTAATGCTAAGTTACTTAAAAAGTAAGTATTCTTGTGTTGTCATGGGCTACATTTAATTATCTCAAACCAAAGATATTTAGAGATTCCAATACTAAATTTACCCCTAGATGCCAAGTGTAGCACTGTACAAAATTAAATCTTTGTCATTGAACCAATGTGACAGAAAATATGCTAGGAAGTTAATAATAGCCTTCTGTGTTTGGGTCAAATGTCTAATCCCTCAGGGGGCAGGGGACTGAACATGCTTAAAAATTAATTTTATAGACTCCTGTAACCTTGCTATCCCTGCTTAGAATCAGAAGTATTAAGTCACACAAGGCTGCCTTTCTTACAGACTGTTATTCACAGGTGAATCAAGTCAACATATAATAACAGGATTTTGCTGGTCCTTTCTAAATTATGCTTATATTAGGGCAGGGGGAAGAAAAAGTAACTATAATTAATTTTACCTTTAGGTGTTGGAATTGGTCTCTCAAGTCCATCTGTGTGACCTAAGGGGTCATTTGAATCTGGAACTTCCATTTCACCTAGGGAAAAAAATAATATTTTGTTGAATTGAAGTTTTGAATTAATCGTTCTCCTAAACAGCATTACAACAGTGAGTTCAGCAAGCTGATTCAGTCCAGATCCTTGTTCCAGAGTAGCACACAGGAAACACTAACTAACAAGGTCAGCATTATCCACCATAGGTTAGAAAATTTTACAATAATTTACCTTGTGGACTTACTTTGTGCTTGGCAAATATGAGTAGCATTAAACCTCTCTCCAGACCTTACCAGAATAAAATTCACACAGTTTTACTAAGAACACAAACATTTCCTGAAAGCAGTGCTGGCCCAGAAAATTAAACAGTACTTGAGCTTTATTGACAGTCTCAGTAATGAAATGGAATAAGTCTGCTTTTGAAGTTGCATTACAGTAATTCAGATTCTGTTTCATCATAATTTCTGATGAATTTCTTGTCCTGTCGTCAGCCAACACCCTAGAAGGTATTTCCCAGAAACAAAAATATAATAATTAACCAAGTATTCCAATGGCTGATGAATTGGACATGCATTTTTCTGTGTGCCTTCCTTGTTTGTCTAATGCATATAAGAACAAGCTAGACAACAACATTTAGCCAGGAATTGATGCAGGCAGCAAACAATACTTACACGTTTCTTTGCTTTTGCAGGTCTTACAAAAACCCCTGATAATTATAAAATGGGAGTTCATCTGTCTGCTGTTCCTTTTGAAAATATGACAAGCGAGGAACAGAGATGAACTTATAAATCAGATAAAGCTATAGGGATGATTTTACTAAAACACCTTCTTAAATAATATCCCCTATATTTTTGTATTTCTATTTATATTCAGTCATCCAAAGTCCTTATCACTTTGGCCAACTTTATCACCTTATCACCAACTGAGCATGTAAATCTAAGGTTATCAAGATCCAAAGTTAAAGATCTGAGTTTTGCTGGTTAGAGGTGTACACAGTAATGTTCCAGGTAAAATGAAACTAGGGGAAAGCTCTTCCCTCTTCTGAGGGACATTTTTGGTTTAATTCCATGTGTTCAAATTTAAAATAGTTGCTCCCGTTTTTTCAGTCATTTAGTGGAATTCACAACAAGAAAAAAACATTGAAAGCTCAGATAAATGAGCACAGAAACATTTTCCTCTTGTTTGCCTCCTTCCCAGGCCTATAAATCTTAATTTTTAAAAGATTTTCATAACAAAGATGGAAAGAAATAAAAGTACTCACTGATTTGAAATTGTTTCAATAATAGTTTTGTGTGATTCATTCACGCTTGAAAAGTTTATGTCTAGAAAAAAACATTAAACTCCAGATATGCTTCACCAAAGAACAATTACAAACCATGGACATGAACTAACAGCAAAGCCTCCGTAACTAAGCAAAGTTAAAATTGAAAATCCTTGGTGTATTTGTAAATTGTAAATACAAGACAGATCTGTCACTTAAACTTTCTTTTATGAAAGAAATATGTACCTTTTCTGTAATCTGCAAAGTTCCAATTCTAACACATTGCTTATGACTTCCAAGCTTTAAACCTAAAGTTTCTTAAACCACCAAAAATTTATCACCAATATGAAATATTGAGGTTTTCACATCATAAATGCCTCTGGATGAGATGACCAACAAGTTACTACAACAAAAAAATCCCTTTTTCTCTTGAGTTAAACAGAATTAATTCTGCAGTCAAGAACCCCAAAGAAAAAGCTGTGTTTTCCTGTTGATTATTCTTAGTGCTTTCTGATTTTGCATTAATATCTTAGTACGTTTCTCCTGCTACGAGTAAATCCATGGTGTTTTCATACGATCATAGATTGGTTAGAGTTGGAAGGGACAATAAAGATCATCTATTTCCAAGCCCATGGCAGGGATATCTCCCACTAGATCAGGTTGCCCAAAGCCCCATCCAACCTGGGCGTGGACACCTCCAGGGATGGGGCATAAACTTCTCTGAACAACCTGTTCTAGTGTCTCATCATTCTCACAGTAAAGAGTTTCTTCCTAATATCTGATCTAAATCTACCCTCTTTCAGTTTAAAATCACTATCCCTCGTCCTATCACTACATGCCCTTATAAAGAATCCCTTTCTGTCTTTCCTGTAGGCCCCCTAAAAGTACCGGAAGGCTGCTACAAGGTCTCCCTAGAACCTTCCCCTCTCCAGGCTGAATAACCCTAAATCTTTCAGCTTGTCGTCATAGGAGAAGTGCTCTTGCCCTCTGATCATCTTCGTGGCTCTCCTCTGGACTTGCTCCAACAGGTCTATCTCACTCTTATGTTGAGGGTCCCAGAGCTTGCCACAGTGGATCTGATGAGAACCCCCAAGTGGGGGGGGTTCCCCAAGTGGGGTTTCCCTCAACCTGCTCAGTATACTTCATTTGATGTAATCCAGCATGCAGCTGATTTCCTCAACAGATAATAATTTTTGTTCTCATGTTTTGTTTTCTTTTTTTAATTCCCCTGAATGTAGTCCAGATGCACCACTGACCATGTACCACCAACAACTCTCTGCAGTCTTCTTTGTCTTTTAAGACCCCTACACAACAGTGCTCCTGTCTTTTTTAACCTATGTCCTTTTTCCCCGCTTTGTTTATTCAATATTTCAATAAGAGTATCCAATTTTGTTTTTCTTCTTCCAACTTTCTGTATCTTTTCTGGCAGCAATTTTGTGTGTTCCACTACCTGAAGGGAAGAAAAATTCAGGAAGTAATTCCAGCTGTCCAGCTTTCACTGTCAGTCTTGATTAGTAGGCACATACCACCAGAAAAGATACAATTTTTCATTAAACTGATTTTAAATGCAACATGTATATTAGTCACATCTTTTTAATACCTATTACAAATAAAACATTGTCATACAATGCTACGAAAAAAGGTAGACCTGCCAAGCAGAAAACTGGCTACAAAACAACATCACCCCACAAAACAGTTGTTATTAAAAACCGGTAAAAAGAGAAATGCTCAGTGTTTGAACCTTATATGTGATATTATCAACTCACACCAGCAAGAAGTATGCTAACTACCATGCTACTGCATAAATATGTAGCTAACTGAAGACAAGCCAATCACCATGGTTTCTGGAAAGTGTCTGGATAAACATACACAGAGTAGTGTCTGAAGAACCCCAACAGTAGCCTGGAAAAATATAAAGGTATGTACAGAAAATGGCTGCACAGACTTGCACTGTCCAGTCCTGAAAGAGTTCCTGACAGAGGATTTTGGGTACCCCAATATTTGTGGAATGGAGAAGACAAAAAAAAAAAAAATGGGTAATGGGTAAAGGGCATACAGGCTACCAAATTTTCTTATTCAGGTCTACCAAAGAAAGTGAAGCAGGCAAGGAATGGGAGTAAACACAGACCTGACTGAGAATAATGGAGACAAATGGGAAGAGGTGCACATGGGAAAAGCTTACTCTTAATACAAGATTTGTTTGGAACCAACTATGACTACTGAGGACTAAGATCTTGGCCTCAAAATAGTTCATCAAAACTGAGCTCAGTTCTCAGATGCAGTAATTGGGTATTTTTAAGAAAGGAATAAAGAGTAGAACTTAAAGCATCATTATGGTGCTAAGTATGGCCTGCTCTCATACATTGAACATTGTGTGCTGTTGAGGACCTCTCATCACGAAAAGGCTACAGAAAAATTGTTAGAGTTTCAGAGAAGAGCAGTGATGATAATTGAAATTATCCACCAGATATTGTACAGCTGCTAGGATTTTTTGATCTGGGAAGGAGATGGCTGAGGTTATTGACACTAGCAATCAATGCAATCATGAGAATCTTAGAAAGGCTAGAGCAATCTCTCGGTAAAAGAAACGGCAGTATGAAGGGGAAACAGCAAAAAGCAATTTCAAAACAAAGCTAAAACAAGGTAAAGTTTTCTCAAACAAGATGTAGTTAGGCTGTGGGCAGAGTTCACATGGGCTATGTGATAACAGACAAGTTCATGGAGAAAAGTCTATTCAGATCTAATGCATAGAAATCCTATGTGGGCAAGAAAGTCCTTGAGCTCAAAGTGGCTGGAGGCTAGGTAAATACCCAGCATATGTATATAAGTAATACTACATATTTCAAACTTCTTATACTTTTACTTCAGCGCCTCCTTTTTGTTGCCATCAGAGCCTAGATGTGGGGTTGCATAAATCTCTCATCTGCTCCATTTATGCATTTTTCACTTGCATGTGTTCTCTCTCAGACATTAAATATATCACAGGTTATTTCTGAACAGTCCTTCAATTTACAGTTGCAGTGATAGTATCAGGTAGAAAAGATCAGCAGTGTCTCTCCTCCCTGCACACTGCATGACCAGACAAGAGCAACATAGCCAGAACTCATCCTGAACATCAATTGCCAGTAAGGGACAATGTAAGTGCCAGATGTGCCACAGATCAGATCCCCAGGCATACCCTTCTTTCCAGGGGCCACACAGTCAAGTAAGATGCAAGTATTGTAAATATCTTTTTTAAATTGCTCACAAAAAAAAAAAAAAAAAAAGAAGTTTTCTTAATCTCTCAGGGCAATAACAGAAGATATTTCAATTTAAGGAAAATCCCAACTGCAAAATAGAGACTGTATTTGAAGTCCATGTTCCATATTTCTCATGTACAAAATACATTCTGTTCCTTTGACTTACGATACCAAACTGCAGCAAGAAAACAATTAGTATAGAAAATAATTTTCCAAACTGAATATAAGTAATTATTGCTTCTGTTGTCCATTCCTCTCATGTAAAACTATGGGGAAGATTTGCTTACGAACCAAGTCCAGTATAGGTAGCCTCACTGCTCCATTTTAGGCACAAATGAACAACACAATACACCAGCAAACTTCCTATGTTATTGAGTAAGGAATGCCCCTTCACGCATTTGAAAACTAAATTGCCCAAGTTATCACAATGCCAGCTCACTGGGCATATACCATTCATCATAAAATAGCTAAATTTTTCCCTCTGAAATAGTTATGACTTCTCAGATTATGTATTACTTAAGAAATAATTTCAATAAAGAGGTTTAAAAATACTTATTGCCATAAGCAGAAATCAAAACCATACATTAATCTTCATCAAAAAGACAGGCACAAGGAGGCAGTTATAATTAATACCAGAGACAAACCAAGGCCTCAGCCTCACACAGGAAGAGAATATTGAATCCAGGTATTTTCACCCAGACTTGGGCTGATTCATTTGGAGCACTTAGGGGCTGGCTGATGCAATGCCATGCAATGTCAATAACTGTCTTTCAGCTCTTGAAGAGCACAGATGAGATCTTAAAAGAGAAATTGCACAAATAGTTACTATTATTTCTTATAAAGGGCAAAAAGGAATGCCATAAATGATAGACCCATCAGCTTAACTTCAGTTCCTGGAAAAATAATGGAACAAAGAGGTTATTTTTAAGCATTTATAATAAACCAGCAAGATGACTAATAACAGAGAAGCCAACATTGAAGCTTACATGGATTAGAACTGAACATAAATCAACAATCTCAAGCTACTGCAAACAAGGCAAACATCATACTAGGACACATAAACAGCAGTAATCATAGTCTGCTTAACACTAGTAAGGCCCTTGAATGCTTTCTCCATTTTTTTTTGTTCTGTTTCAAGATGGATAAGGGTCAAACTGTGGCACTACAACTAGGGCCATGAGGATGGTCCAGAAAACATGACCAACACAAAGAAAAAAATAATGACAACTATTCCTGCTTAGTCTGAAGGAGATTAGGCTGGATGGACTGAGAGATAGTATTCTTCAAACATACAGGTCTCAGTTTAAGAAATTTTCCAGGGTGGCATGTTAGACAAGTGCGTATTGCATGTGATACTGCATAGATATAGCTAATGCTCCTACTCTCAGGGTGAAACAGGACCTCTTAAGATCTCTTCCAGTTTCATAATTCTATGAAAAAACCAACCATCCTTCTACCATTGTATGCAAAATCCCAAAGCTTAGAAATAAACCCTTCAATACTAACAATTGCTAATAGCAACAATTAGGGAAACTGCAGATTTTTGTTTAGCTATTCTTTCCACTCATCAATAATCCTGTTCGTGGAGCTGAAACTTTTTTCAGATTTAAACAGCAATATGCAACCTTTGCTTCCTGCGGCTCTAACCTTTAACTCAGGTTCTAACTTTCCTCCAATAACACAAAACTCCCCAATTCCCTTTTTTCAGCCTAATAATACCTTCTAATATTCTGTTCTTCATAAAATTGTGTTGACCTTCTGTCATTTACTAACCCCTAGAGCTCCCAAACAAAGGGCTCACTGTACCCTTTGATTCAGCTGCCAATCTGATTACTTTGGCTGGGGGAGGCAGGCTGCTTGGGTTGCTGAATCAGGGCCTTTCATTGAAATTTCTCTTTTCCAACATGTGCAGCCCCTGGCAACCAATTGCAGACTAGGCTTGGCAGACCTGTAAAGGGTGGTGAATAGTCTACAAAAGATGCAGTTTGTAGCATAAAATCAGTGCACCCCTTTCATGATGATGGAAGATTGGAACCTCCACAGCACACATTGCTAAACTGCTGCAGCTTCACATAAAAATAGTTGAAGGTGGGGAAAATAACCTGCATTTTTCATTGCAGTTGCTCTACTCACTTGTGAAGTCTGAAAATCAGGCATCTCTCAGCTGGCTATCTGTTGTCAAAGCATGCTATTCACAGGACAGTATGTTAACCAGTTAATATAAATTTATTCTTTAACCATCCAATATTCTTTAAAATTACTTTCATCTAAATTCATAGTAATAAAAAGCTCTCACTATGAGAACATTAGAAAGGGAGTAAGCTTCTCTAAGCCTGCATAGTTATAACATCAAAATAAGAATAAATAAGTGTATTTAAAGTAAAACCAACACCAGGTTGCAAGTCACAGAATCTTCAGAAAGCCATCAGAAAACACAGACAAGAAACCTTTTACAAGATCCAGGGTTGAGTTATACAGAATAAATTACCACAATTTATAAGCATTCTTTATTGAAGTAAATCTCTTGTGCTGTTATTGGTAGGTTTCCCCTCTTCGATTTTCTTTTCCTTTCTTTTATTTTTTTTTTTTTAGCTCCTATTTCACCGATTAGCTGTATTGAAACAGTTTCATTTCAGTAAGTACCAGGAAAAACACTCTGTTGCAAAATGTGGGAACTATACTAGGGGACACTAGTTTTTGACTTGTTGCAATAAAAAGGGCTTTATTATTTGTTTTGGACAGAAAAATTATCAATTAAAATAAAATTCCAAACACAAATGTTAAATCATCTTCATTATGCACAGTGAGACCTCATTTCTCAAAAGCATCTTAACAGAGATTTAAAATCCTACAATTGACATCCCTTTGTCAGTTAAATGCATAAAGAGGGAATCTGCATATTGCATTAATATACAGATTCATTAATGTGAATTTTTGTGCTCACAGGCTGATCTAAGATAGTCTAGTTTTCTGTTTCAGAAAACTAGTAGTCAAGTGCATGATGAAAAAGTTTCTTTACAAAGTTAAGAAGGTTCCTGCAGCAACTTCCTTATTTAATAAAACAATCCTCATTCATCTACTATCAAACCACTCTAAAACACAATAAAAGCAATGAGCTGTCCATCAGCACAAAACTGCAGAGAAGGAATTATTCTTGATTTCCACACAAACTTTCAACAAACCTCCAAAAGTAAAGTGAAATATATGAAGAAAAAAGTATACTGAAGACATAGTTTGTCTTCTGTAGTTATCAGCCAGGCATCTCACCAAGTACTATGAAGTCAATGTGTAAAGAACAAAATCAGCTAAGTCACTTAAAATATTATTGCCAGGGATTCAAACACTGACTTCAATTAATATATTAATTTATTTTAATACTTCATACTGTTAATGCATACTTCACATTAACCACACAGTTTAATTTTCAATTGCACTCTCAATCTTTGCCCTTTCATTTTACAATCTTAATCGTTGAGCTTAGCTATTAATAACTTAGATTCTTCCTCCTGAAACTCATATTTACCACTTTAAATAAGAGTTCAAGAATGTTAGACAAACCAAAGATAAAGATTTATTCAGATTTCATTCACAGAGGAATTTTCATTAGCAGCTGTTGCAGTACTGCACTAAAACAAACAGAACCCATGGAAAAGAAGATGCTCATTTTAAGCCACCATTTTCAGTGTACAACCAAGTTCTGAAGATGACAATCTTTGTATTATGAATGGCTCTATTAGTTCATGGCCAAAACACTCTTTTGATAAAGCTACAATGAACTCCAGCTCCTATTTTACAACAAAAAGTGAAGGTCATTAAACAGGAACCCAGCCTGTACAAAGGAATATCCAAATCCTACTTTTAATTCCTATGACTTCCTGAAATGTCCTGGCCAAGTCACCTTAAACCAGATTGCTGAAAACTTTTGATGCCAAAGGGTGCAGACAATTGTCTACCAGGATTTTCAAAAGCATGTGGGCACCCAAATCTCATGACTGCAGTAAATATCCCTTAACCGTTTGTACCTCAGTTTCTGCTTCAGGGGGAAAGGTTAGCTCCCTGATGTGGTTCCCCATGCAGCTGCCTGAGTGTTTTGAGTCAGCACAATGAAGAGCACAGCATGGAAACAAGAAGCTGGGGTAGTGGAAAGGCAGGAGGGAGTTTATTTTTGACTGTCGTACCACTTTAAATTCACCACTGAATTCTACACTTAAACCTTCTTTCTTCACACTGTGGCAAAGAAATCTTACAGACACCACAGAGGGCTAGCTTTGCTCCTAGTAAAGAAAAACAAAAACTAAATATCTATCCAGAAGGAAATTAAGATGTAATTATGCCAATAAAACTGTTCTGAATGTTTAATAAATAAGAATGAACTCCATAGTGTTTATATCACAAATCGCTTGGGGCTTTTTAAATCACAAAAGCATTTCAATGTCGCTTTTAATTTAACAACGATATGACTAAGTCTACTAGCTATCACAAACGTAGCTTTTCTGTACAACTATACATTGAGCAGTCCCAGTCAATATACTGAGAATCATATAAAAACCTTGAACCATGGAAAAAACACAAATCATCTTGGATTTCATAACAGTCTTTGTTGGCAATACATTATGCTAAAAAAAAAAGTAAAGCAATTGTTGGTACATTCCAAAGCTCTTCACCACCTCAGTTGTAAAATCACAGTTTAAACACAACAAATAGAGGCTCTGAACACACCTGCAGTAGCTCAAAGAACACCAGGCAACATAATAATTATCCATGGCATTATTACATGATTGATTATTTTACTGCTTCTGGCTGTGAAAACAAAATAGTCTCAACAAAAAGGTTGAAAATAATGATTTATGTGTATAACACTCCATCAACTGGGATAAACAATTATTTTCATAGTGCTATTTTTTTCCTGAAAAATAATTTAGAATCCAAAAATGCCAGTCCTGTTAGCAGCCTCAGGCGGAAATCTTAAAGACTCCAATTCAGAAAAACACTCCTAGTCAGACAGACACTTTAAAAAGATCTTATATCTAAGCACACTCTTAAATGCTTTCCTGCATTTGAAACAAGAAAATGACATTAATCTCCTTCAGTCTAGGTGACAATATACCACACAGATCTCAACTGAGTATAATAGAATATAGTAGAAGCTATAGTATCTATCCTAATGGTCGTTTTGACAGAGTTGATAACTAGAGGCCGTTGAACAACTGTAATCATAAAAAAAGCTTTGCTGTAATTTGTTTAGTTTTCACTCTCTAATTGTATTGCAAAAGCCAACAGCTCTGCTCTCCAGAAAACAGCGAAAGCAATCGGCACATTCGGATTAATCAGAGCATTTGCTGATTTATAGAAATTCTTATGGGTAGGTATTATTACCATCTTTCTGACAGAAAGTGTTCAATGGAAACTAATGAATAATTTATTCATTGCCTGTTACTAAACACTATTTTGAGAAATATGGGCATGCAGGCAGAAAGCCTGGGTTATCAATATTCTAAGAAACCAAAGGTGGAAAGTGATCCAATGATATAGCTATATTAATTCTAAAATAAAATCATTAAATAGAAGCTTGTGTTCTTTCCTGTCACCAAGACTCACAATTTTTCAAAAGACTGAAGTGGATAGAAAAGTATGCTTCTGGCTCTCTGGAGCTCTACCTTCCCACTTTGGATTTGTCTTCACTAAGTCATATTACAACATGATTTTACAAAGTTACACTGCCAACATATATAACATCAAATACTGTATTCAAAGAGAGGCAGCTGCTCATTAGCCAAAATTATTTCTTCCTATAGCTTTTGCTTGTAATCAGTTGGCATAAAGTTGAATATACAAGATTCAGTTCTTAGATAAATTTGTTTTTAATCTAAAGTATCTTGGTTTCTAGATCAAGCACTTAAAATTCTTATTTTTCTACTGAAATTCTCTATAATGATTAATTAGTTATAGTCCATATACACACACACAAAAAAAGTAATTTGTCTCTACCAGTTCAGGTTGTACTGATGGCTGTGGAGCAAGAATGGAGGGAGCAAGTCACAGTGCAGGGAGTGTGATCCCCAACATTTGTGAGCACATCAATTATTGTTGGTGGCTAAACTACATTGTGTGTGTGTATGCATATTTGCCTCTGTGTATAGAAAATGAAGGACAAAGATAAGAAAGGATGCCAGGATGTAAAGGAAACTAACACCTGGTTTATATTTTAGCCATTGAAAAATGCAAATCAATTATTTTAACTGCAAGTTTTAAGGATATGTTATTTACTTGTTTTAGTAGTTTTTTTTTTTTTTTACTTTTTCAGTTATTTACATGGAATTATTTAAATAATATTTTTAATAAAGTTTAAATAATATTTTTATTTATTCACTTCAGACTAAATATTTAAACCACACTATTTCTGCTAATGAGCTCCTAGTCCAGTCTAGATAGGAAAAATCTTTTTCTTCCTACTGCAGAATCTGTTTGACTTCTTGAATTACAACTGAATGCATAGAGTGAAGTCATAATAACATCCCATTCCCAAAGGGAATAAAATCCCATTTCTGTTTCTACTGTTTTTAAAATACTTTAACTCCTACAGGGAAAAAAAATAGCTCAGATGCATAAGTGAACTTTGATACAGTTGGTCTTTGTTATTTGTCTTTAATTAACAGAGCCAAGCAACACTTCTCTGCATGAAAAGAGTTGGGATATTATTTGCTTATACTCTTCTCAAAAAAAGTAATAAAAAAGAGTAGCACCCACACATGGAAAACAGAGTGAGCAGAGTACTTCCAGATGCAGAAACATACTGTTTCCAGTGGGTGGACAATAAAGGAACTAAATTAAAAGGAGGTCAGAGTCTCACCGACACTATCCAACATGGTTATTTCCAGCAGTGCGCAGGACAGCTGGACATGCTGTCACCAGCAGGCAGGCTCAAAGCCCTTGGCTGTTTCCACCCAACTTCTACATATTTTCCCCAGCCAGGCAGAGATTTCATGAGTTCCCACAACCATTCCTCATTACCCAGTTTAATAATTGTAATTTATGTTAATCACAAGATCAGCCTTGACCATTTTATTACAATTTTGTTTCAGCAGTAAGATTCAAGGCTGTCACAGTCATTTTAATGAGTCCTGAAAGAAATTTGTGTAAAGTGTGCTTTCAGCGTTGCGTCTTCCCATAAAAGAGCTCTGAATCTTGCATGTATAAATTCCTGTTTTGCAAACCACAGACTTTCCCACCTTTTTGCTGCTGTCACTGCTGGACTGACATAGGTGAGTTTTGTTTCTGTATCATAAAAAATGCTGTGGCTGTAAAACACCTGTTTTCATGACTCGTAAGTGAGAAACACCACACACCACCTAATTTGAGATTGTGAGGTTAACTTGTGATCTCAACTTCTTTCTTAACAAATCTTGTCTGATAGTCACATACAACCACAGCTGAAATTTCACAGATGTGTTCTCAGAAAAGACTCGCTTGAAGTGATAGCTTCTTATTTTTAACAAATGCAGCAGCAAGCATTTTGTGAGTAAACTATTGCAGTCATAATCATAGATGGGAATGGAACAAGTTCTGTGGAACAAGCAGCATTTACTTGGAGAAGCGACTGGCTTCTCCAAGCAGCTGCTGAACACGCTGATCTCCATTCCTAATACTTTGGAACTATAATGCAGATCCCTTAGCTTTGTAATTGCAAAACATTGTGTTTTAAGGAAAAAGAATGTTCTTCAAAATGAGACTTAAAATTGTAACACTCTTGTATTCTATTTTCATGAATTTTATTATGTTTCCACATTTCAAAATATACATAGCAGGTATTCTGCTCAGATCCAAATGTTATTTTTATATTTGATACATTCCCATGCAACCACTGTTTACTTAATCAAAGTAGACAGCTGTGGGTTTCATTATCCTTAAGCAAATATTTGCACAGGTATTACTTACTTGTGTTATACATTACCATAAAGTTTTGCGAACAAAAGCCAACAATGCCAATCTAACTGTCCTCACATGTGAACTTTTGTAGCAAGTGTGAACAATTCCCAAATAAATTGTTTCAATTGTATAAGCAGTTGCCTTCCTTCATGTCAGTTATGGACAGCTTGAAAACTGCATTGGCTCCCAAGTATAGAAAGACTGCTAACTCTAATAAGCAGGAGATGATGCTGGAACCAACATAGTAGTTGTTGGTTATATGTTGGTTCCTACCACCAGTCTGGTAGGTACAGTGATCAAAGCAGCTGTTACAGCAGAGACTAACATTAAGAAATTATGTGATTTTAGGTACCTGTAGAAATCTAAGATTTGTCAATAATGAAGCTCCAATTTTGTGCGATGTACCCGTTGTGTAATGCACATGGAAGCAATGTATGTATAGTTGCCACTTACTGCACAATGGAAAGACAGAAAACTGCTGATCTTAACGGGTAACTTTTTAACTGCAGATACTCTTGCTTATTCCAAGATACTAACTGTGTTTCCTCTGGTATTAAAATAGAATTAGAATCAAATCTTTCCATTCTTGCTTGCACATGTAGTCAAGTCCCTTTCCCTGCATGATGTAAATTTCACCAGTCTGGTACATACAGAGCCTGACAGATAATCACCTGAACTACTGCGCAGGCTGTGATCTGTGGTATTTGTCACAGCTGATTCAGAGAAGAAACTGACAAAAGTGTAGAAAATGGCAGTTTGAGCTCAGCACGCACAAATCAGGGGTTTAGTCAAGCTGAATCAAGTTGTATGAGTGACGGCAGCATGCCCAGTAAAACAGGGCAGAAGAGAGAAAGTCACAGAAGTACAAGACAGTTGATTGGCAAGATGACTTCACAGTAGAAGTCATCTTCATCTCACTCATCTGATAATTTTGCTGCACATGCCAGTCAACATTAATATGAGTACACTAGTTTCTTTCCCATCAAATGTTTCCTGTTATGAAATAAGCACAGTTGATTTGAGTTCAACCTGTTGAAACTCTACAGTGAGAGAAATAGTTATCTGATAGCTGCCTGGGGGATTAGTGTCTTTTATAGTAAATAACATTTACATGACAAAAAACTACCATAAAAACTAGCAACCACAAGCTATCTTTGCAAGCAGTCACGGAGCTGCCATCATTAAAGTGGTCAGCAGTGATTGATTGCAGTGCCAAATACTAGGAAAAATTATTACTTCTGGCACCACTTTCATGAAAACTGATTTTTTTCTTCTATCATACTTAATTTACTTTTTTAAAATATTTGTTATTTATAACCTTTTTTTTTTTTTNAGATGTGAAATTAAGAATACACTGGAAAAAAGTTTTTCTGTATTTTCTAGTATGTCTACTACTTACTGCCGCTTTAGTTTTCTACAAAGCAGCAAACATGAAAGAGACATGGTGATTTAAAGTCCAGCNACACAGTACTTGCATTAGGTAGCAGTTACTGTGTTACTAAAGGTATAGGAGGTTATGTTCCTGGCACATATGAATGCTCCCATGCTTTGGGAAAATATTTAGAGAATTCTGATCAAGGCACCAAGTGAGATGCTAACCACAACGTAACCATTAGCTGTCTGCTGAAGAAATGGATCTCTGAGAAACAGAATTCTGAAAAGACTGGAGTGCACTGCACTTTCTATTGCCAGATGTGAAATTAAGAATACACTGGAAAAAAGTTTTTCTGTATTTTCTAGTATGTCTACTACTTACTGCCGCTNTGGTGATTTAAAGTCCAGCTCTGTGAATGTAGATAAGATCTGGTCAAAGATCTAAAACAAAACAAAGAACAAACTCTGTTTTACTCTTGGAATGACTTCTCAAATATTTAAAACTATTATGACCTAGAAAGTCAACCGATTGATATATTGTCCTCGACCTTGTCATTCTTGGCTAGTTTGTTTTTCTCTGCTTTGTCTCTGTATTCTGTCTTGTATATATTAATCTGAA
>VXBJ01003622.1:95146-117395 GCA_013400055.1 Nycticryphes semicollaris
ACATATACAAGCCTTCATAATCTAGAGAAGAAGTTGTAAACTTGAACATGCAAACATGACATATCCAAATATAATAAATGAAAAAAAAATTATTGTGCATATAGAGGAAAGATAACAGGTTGTACTACATATACATACTTCTCCCTCCATTTTTTCTCCTTTTCTTTACAAAATAAGTCTACAAAAAATCCAAGCCCTCTGTCCAAGCCCTCAAAGAATTTAAATTTCACAGATCATGCAGAAATTGTAAGTTAAGTCAGAATTTAGTATCTGACACTGCAATTCTTGCATGCTTAGAACTGCTAATAGGAGTTTGATAAAAGAACAATAACAGAATAAGTCCATAATTGGCATAAATAGCTTTTCGGGTAAAAGTTCTAGAAAATGACAAAAATAAAAGTCAAATTATTATGACTAAGTAGGAGATCCCTATAGATTGCAAAAGTCAGGTTTAGGCAACATATATCCTTGCCACAGCACAGCAACTCCACTTTTAGTAGCCACACAAGGACTGAATTTCTTTACCATAATCCACCCTTCTACCCATCACTTGCCATGAGATGAAAGCTACAGCAAGCTTATAGTCACTTGCTTTGGCAGCACTTTGTGAAACTACTTCATAAACAAAAAAAGGCAACAAATATACTGTATTATATTACTGTTACCTTATTGGCCTGAGTCACAAAACGGTAATTCTTGCTAGACTTACAATTTATAGTAAAATTTGACTTGAGCAACAGCCCTTTGCTGCTTTAGCTACTACAAAAGACCATATCACATTCTGATCTATTGCAATCTGATTGTTAAATATTTAATTTCTTTTTAAAAGAGATTTATAACAAGACTATTAACACAGGTCCAGTAAAATGATAACAATCAAGTCAACAACTTTAATACACTTCTTCCTTTTCAAATAATTTCTCAACACCAACGTCAAAGTGCTAACATGTCAATTACAATTATTATATCAGCTAGGTTAGTATAAGGTCCAATTATGTCAGTTCATGGCTAAAGTTTGCCTAATGGTGTAAATTAAACCACTTCATTTATTACAGGACACAAGTATGATTGAATTTCTGTAGTTTTCCTACATTCCAGTGACTAAGCATTCAAACGAAGNAGATGAAGTCTTTATGTTGACATTTTCCTCCACAGAATTTCTAGCTAAGGTTTGCACCTTAAGTACTTGTATTTATATTGTCTCTCATATATTATAGAACAGAAGTGACTAAGATATAAATGTTTATAAATTCCAAGCATTTGAAAATGTGGTTTTTATTATATTAGTGAAAAACAGTTGCTACACCTAAGAGATTGTTCAAGCTTTTGCTAGTAAGTGCTTTTTTCTTTTCTTCATGGGGAGAATAAGGGCATTAATCAGAGTCTATGCTGTCATCTCAAGCTGCAGCTTGTCAGGAAACCTGTCACTGTAATTCTTGTCTCTGCCATTCTTTCACGTCTTCATTTCAATCCCGATAAAGAGACAAAAATGCTTAACCTCCTGTTTGTACCTGTGGGCCCCTAGCTATGGTTGAGGTCACTAGGCATTATTTTTACTATGCATAGAAATAATTCTGTGAGTGAAAGTAAGATGAGCTTCTTAGAAGATGCCATGGAAATACACACATTGGGTAACATTTTTGAGTAAAATGGGGGATTGTATGAACTACAAAGAACAATACAAAAAACAACAGTCTTTGTAGACTGTATCAGTGACCTTTCTCTCTTCTGTGTGTACTGTGTGGCTTACTGCTTTTGCAAATGAAGAATCAATTGGGTATCACCATCACATTCACCACTGTTTATGCAAAGGGCCTCTGAATTTAATTTTCTACTTCAGAATTCAGCATTCAGAAGCACTTTAAAAATCCCTGACACCACTAGAATTAGTGGAGCCAGTCACAAACTTATTTTTTCCCACTTACATTTCTATACTTAGCAGTTCTTTTCCTAGAAGGGTGAATGCTTAGTTGGCAATCGTTACCCAATAAACATGGGTGGACAGTCTATTCAGAAACACCAAAGTTGCGTTCTGTAAGGTATATCATTGTTTTATTGCAATAAATATAATGAAAGTTCAACAGTCTAATCAAAGTAGGTAGTTTAAAAAAATAGTACATTTATAGAGAAAAAACCCACCTTGTGAACTAACATAGATTCTCACTCTGTTTCAAAACAAGCAGCTAAGAGGAACGCCCTTCTTTAATTCTGTACCTTCACTCAGTAACATACACAGCAGCTGGGTAGTTTATGATTGCTTGTATAGTCAAATTCTCAGACTAATTGACGGTGTAGACTACAGTGTTTCTGCAAATACTCTGGATAAGAGCCATAAAATATGAACTATACTCTGTTTATTTAAAAAATTGCCTGGACCAAGGATACATTTCACTTTGGTGTGGTCATGGTCGGTTTGTCTTCTCTGTCTATCCACCTATCTTTCCCTCTTCTTTCCCTCTCTCCCCTTCTCCTCAACCCAATGAAAACTCATAGCTTTCCTAATGTTTTACTTCTACTGAAGCCAAAGGACTGACACTAACCCCAGTGAAAATCTTTAAATTTCCTGGCTTAACATTAAGTCCTACAAAGTTATGTTCTTACCAAAATTGACTGAATTTCTGAGGTGTTGGTTAAGCCATTATCCATGATGGTTCACTGAAGTTGCAGCTATTTGGTTAATTTTAGGGTAGAGGGGAGAAGGGAGCTGCTTCTATGTACAGCCTTAGATATGGGGACTTAAAGGCTCAGATCCAAAAATCTCTTCAGAGACAAAAAAGAAAAATAAACAAAAGAAAAGAACAAAATTTTTAGATCATAATCTAATTAGAAGCATGCTTCTGATTCAACTGTCTTTTAGTATTAAATTAGCATTGAATCTTAACATGTGAAGAAATAAATTTTAATTAATAAATTTTGCACTCCTATTCTTCTTCTTTCTTAGTTTTACCCAGGGAAAGGATGTTTAAGACCAGACCTCTAAAATGCTGAGTCATCACTCAGTGTGCAATAGAGCACTGTGCTCTTCTTACAGCACTGAAAATCTTAATGCATTTTGTGGAAATTTTTTCCGCCAGATATTGCCCTATTCTAAATTTGTACACAGTGAAAGAAGCATAACAGTGAAGGCCTGCCTTTTGGCAAAATGACAAAGTAGACATACATTAAATGTCGGCTTTCCAGAGTTTACATCACTCACACCCCTCAGCCTACAAGGACCTACAAATTACAGCTGTCACAGTTTTTGCATAACCTAAACTTTCAGCTCTAGAGAACCCTCACTTGTCCACATTTATTTATATTCTTGGTAATGGAGTGGTTCATTATTTATACTAGCTGTTTAAACAGTAACTGGGTTGTTTTAGGAATTGTGCATTTGTGCAATGATAGACTGTGTATTCTACGCATCTGAAGAAAATCAAGATTCACCAACCAAAGTAATTTGACTTAAATTTGTACAATCATACAAGTAAAATATTTTTCCTAAAATCTTTTGCAGTAGTTTTTGCAATGCAGATTAAATTACTTCTCACTCTACTAGTCATGTTGCTTGACTGTTAGAATTTAACATTGTTAATTCTATAAACAGACATTGCTATATTTTCAAGTCTCCTTTCATTTTTAAAAATGTGTAACTTTGCTCATGTGTAAACAACTGCTCCGGACACATGTGTTATGGCAGAGTTATTACCTACATACTAAACAATCTCCTAACTGAACTTAAAACTGAGACTGCTGCTTTGCAGACGTTCAAAACTAGAAATGGGTAAACCTTTTCAAATAACCAGCCTTTTGATCTTGGAGATTCAGTGTTCACAGAAGTATCTGGAACTCCTGCGTCTCTTACCTCCAGCATTTTGAATGCATGTTTACTTTCAAAATCAAGTGCATCAACAGAATTGATCATTATTTGCAGGCAGTTGGAAACCTGGACTGTGTATGAATGACAGACAGTTTGTATTACACTACAAAGAGAGTATTAACACAGGTAGGAGTATGTTGTGTGTGCATAATTAGGAACGTAGCAAATATTAATTTGGATTTTTTCCCTCTTCAATCTCATTCCTCCAGTATCTTTTAGCATGCATCTTCTGAGACACATTCAATAAAGCAAAAATTCAACTTCATAAAGTTAATAAAACAGCATTCCAGATCCCACATTTCAAACCTTAAAAGCCATTTAAGAAAGAAGTTAAGGGTCTCATGTTAAAACACTGGTAGTGACCATGTACCCAGCACAAAGGTGAGTGTTTATGACCTTGGTGAGATGGGATTTCCGTTTCCTTTAATGAGCCAAGACATCAGACCAGCACTCTTAACTAATGCTTACACAGAAGCAGCCCCTGGGACAATATGTGTGTTTCTGCGGAAGCAAAGGAAAGTAGGTGTGGAGAAGGGGTGGGGGAAATGGGGATGGGGACTTGGAGACAGACTTGCATAACTGGACCAAGACAGTGATGGTAACTGTGGTGTGGCTGATCTGTGGGCCAGAAAAATGAGGAAAAAATCACAACTGTGAAGTTTTGCCCTGGGAGCTGCTGGCGACTCCCAAATTCCTCAGGTCTGGGTAGTACTGCATGTATATTTGCGCAGAAAACTGAGCCCATCAACAGCCCTGGTCACAACAAAGTGCTGATTTCCAATTTGCTGTCTCTGGAAAAATGGTTCTGGTTCACAGAGCACAGTGCTTTTTCAGAGCTGTTTGGATTATGAGTTTGATTTTTGAATGGCAGAAAAGTGTTACCCTGGCTTCCCTGCTATAAGATTTAATTCTGGCAAAGACAGTAAAACCATCTGCCAACTGCACGAGAAACGGTCCACATTATTTAAAGGCAGCTTTTTTAGTCCTATCATTCAGTGTTTCTTTGTTTGACGCATCTCAGACCTACAACATGTGTAAGTCACAAAGCTAAAATTCTGCCTTACCACAATTGAGAGGCAGGCTGTGGTGTTTAGCCCGAGGCTCTCAAAGCATGCAAGCCTCCTGAAAGGAGAGTGAAGATGGGCTGGTGAGTGAAGAGGGTATTACTTGCCCGCTGTATGGTTCACATCTGGCTGGTCAGCCACACCCCTTGCCAAGCAGCATGTGCTGCAACTTCACTGTGGTAAACCAAACAAGAAAGAGGAGAACTTCCATATGGAGAGATGAATAAAAAGAAAGGTGGGAAAGCAAAGAGGAGGCAGGGGAGCTGGAGAAGTCTGGAGAAGTCTTCAGAAGTGGACGGGGACCTTGGATATGGAAGGACTACAGGACTCTAGGAGAAAAGCTTAGGTGTAGTCGTATATGTGTAGAGGTAGAAACAGGAAACCAGCTAGTAAATGAAGTTCTCAGCAGAACACCTACCCACTTGTCCCATGTAAACACAATCTCCCTTTACCATACCACCTATGCATCCAGTTTTGGCCTGTGTAGCCTCAACTACTCTAACATCACTCATACAGATCAAAAGGTTAAAAGTAAAACAAGTCTTAGAAAGATCTTTAGAAAATCTATGAAATAAAGAGTTAAAGAGCAGAATAATCCATGGCATTTAAGCATTATTTTGATCCCAATTAGAAAGCCCTTGATGAATAAGAGTTACGACATCAAGTGCACAAAAACTTTGCTCAAGGTTATTCATGATTTGAAGTGGTATATTTCTTTAACTTTAATCCCAGACTGAGAAGATGGAGTCTGCATGAGCACTAGTACTGAGTTTATTTTTACAAGAATACACTGAAAGCTTAATTCACAGGCAAGAATGAGAGATGTTTGGGTGAAATACTTTTTAGCTACAAAAATAATTATATGCTGGATGCCTAATCCTCTTACTGGTTCTTTTCAATTGCTTGCTTAATATCTAGGGAAAACTATTAGATGCAGCTCATTTGTTGCAGCTGTAAAATGGCAGGATGAGTAATTTCATTAACTACTGTTTTTGAAAGAACAGGTTGCTATCAAATTTTATACCGTCATTCAATCTCCTGGTAGCTCATGTGAGGAAATATAAACCAACCCAAACCTTCCCCATTCACTGTTACAGAAAACAGACTGATGGCAATAGAACCAAAACCGGGGAAGGGGAAAAGTGCACATGGTTTACATCTGATCCCCTAGTCTTCATCACGAGGCAATGTAATCTGCACATACAACAGTCAAATCTAGTCAAAATGTAGGTGTCTGCTTTGGCTTCAAGCAGGGTTTTAGCTGTAATCTAGAAATTCATAAAGCCTATACAACCCAGTTGTTCCACAGTCTGAATAATGGAGCTTCTGCTGTTACAGAAAACATAACTTTGGATAAAACAACCATACAGGTAGCCATGATTGTTTATTGTTTCTCTTAAACCAAGAGAACAAAGTGCCAGCAGAGAGACAAAATTATTTTAAGGAAATAGAAATTATGTCTTTGATTTTTAGCAGTCTTTACTTACCACTTAACATGCTGAGGTATCAAGTAGATGCAAAAGTTGTGTCTGATATAAGAAACAGGATATTAAATTCAGGCATTTATTCTTCTTAAAATAACCATGCCAGATATCTAATGCTACAGATGCTAGTTTAAGTGTGAAAAAGCCCTACAGACCTCCTCATCATTCATTATAATAACCATACATTCAAAACAGCTATTTTCTTTGTAAAACAATTTTATAATAAATAAGGAGTATAATTTAACCTTGAAGCAACATGCCTCAAAGCATCTCTTTTCATGAGTATGGTTTATCATTTTACAAAAATATATACTAAAGCTATTTGTATTCTGCACAAAGCTAGAATGTAGGGCTTGAAACTGAACACTCAACATTTAGGGTAAAATATGTACATTTCAATTCGGAATGAGGCACTTAATCAGCCAAAACCCGCTTCTGACAGACTAGTGATGAATTATAGGATTTTCAGTAATCCTCCAATAAACAAAGTGAACACTGTTCTTCATGCAGAAACTGCTGGTTAAATCACACACAACATAGATCTGGTATTCTTGCTGAAAAATATGACATTACTTTGATTGTCAGACAGCCTTCTAGAAACACTCCAGCTTGCCTATATATAGGCACACAGTTTAAAAGAAAAATTATGTGATAGAAGTCATAAACATACCAAAATCCTACCTAGCAATGTAGATCTTGAAAGAGTTTTCTGTACTTTAGATCAAGGGAGAAAAATACTTTCAAAAATGTGCTGTGAAGGAAGGAAAAAAGATTACATGAAGCTGGAATTACTTTGCAAAAGAAAATTAAGCCTGTCATCCCTCTCCAACAGACTGTAAAGATGCCTAACATAAAAGTCAGTTTGTCACCTGTAAGAGGTAGAATTTTGCATGGTATTTGGAACAAGACCTGCCTTGCAATGGTAAGCTCCCTATATGTTTGGCAAGGAAAAAGTACCACCTGCACTATATGGCAAAATTTTTAATTTGTGTGCCAGGCCAAGGTCACTTATACCTTCGTGAAACATGTCTGTTTCAAACAAGCTTGTGAGTCCAAAATGTGGTGTATGTACCACTCTGTGCTTTAGAGTGACATTTTGTGACAGCAGAAATAATTCAAAGAATAATTACAACTACAACATCTATTCTATCATCTTGGACAAAACAATTAACTCGTACAAATGGAAGATTAACAGAATGAAATCACATCATCCCTCACTTTGCTTTTGAAGTGAAAAGCAAAACTGTTTAGTAAAGTGGGAAAATGTATCAACTTTTTCTATGAAATAACTTCAGAGAGCTAGTTGCTCAGATCTCCATAGGGTTCTAGGCAGGGTGGATAAAAAAAAATTTTAAAATAGCTGGCTTTCAGATCTTGTTTTATTTAAGGACATTTTTCTTTTCAATTTCCCCATTTATATTTAAATATTAATTTATTATTTCCTGTGCAAAGTAGCAATCTAGGAAACACAATTAATTAAGACACAAAAATATTCAGTAGTAATTAAAATGTTTAAGAAAAATCAAATCTCTGAAGAAGTGGAGGCCAAACACAAAGCAACTGGAGCTAGAATAAGCTAAAATGTTAAACCAACTTTTGACAGAAACAGACTATTCTGCAGGTGCATAGTGAATATTTGCTTCATTGCAAATTTCAACTACTTCATTCAAAGCTGAAAAACCAACTGGGATTTTAAAAGCCGGGAAACCTTGTTTTCCTCTTACAATCCATGAATAAAAATGAGGTGAGAGGCTGAGATTCAGTTTTAAAATCTTGAAGGCCATGGTAACAAGAAACAATCAGTTCAATTCACTACTAAAGATAAAATTTAATTTACTGAGTCAATATGTTTCAAATTAAAAACATATTTTTGGAAAGTTATTTTCTCTTCCATATGCATGCTAAACAGATTTTATTTTACTATTTTTTCCCAAACCTTGTGTTATGCATAAACAGCACAACCATTAGTAATAAATGCTTACACTAACATCGTTTCAATTTTGTGAAAATGAGAAAACATAATAAATATATATTAACCTACACTACTGCTAAAGTGTACTGCCCTATTAGAAAAAAGGGACACCATTACCATAATTATAAGTCCTTAAATTATTTGAATTATCAAAGACAACCAGCCTTTCCCTAACTAACAAACAATCAATCAAACAGAAAGATTTAAAGCAACGGTTTTTCTATTTTGCAATTTAAATTATAGTCTTAACTAAGTTACTTTAAATTTTTTTACCCTGCTTTTCCTTGCCTAGAACTTAAAGGACAAGGGATATGAGTTACAGTCCTTGGAAACAACTTAGCTCCTCTGCTAAATGCATTTCACGTTTCTTTCATAGCAGCAGGAAAGAGTCCTGATGCAGAGCTGAGATTACTTCTGTTGAGAAAGAGTGTAACATTTCATTTTTTTTTTCTTTCAGTAAAATCAAAGCGCTTAAAATTTAAGCTCTAAAAACATTGTTGTATGGAGCTGTGAGGGGGATTTGCTGGTTGGCACCACACCTCCCCATTATCTGAACAAAAAACAAACCAAACCAACCAACCAAACAAACAAAAAAGACTTAATTTCTGTTTTAAGACAAATTTCATCTCTTTCTCATGTGATAGCTGTGGTTTTAAAGGCAAATTTTCCCTTTACCTTTAAACAGCAAGTCATGGTCTTTGTGAGGGAGGACAAAAGGAACTCCCCCTTATTGAAATACATCAGTAAAAAGCACGAGAGAGGAGATAGCCTACACCATCTGAGGCCAGATGCTTTTAAGTCTCAGAGTAAGAGCATAACAACCAGTTTGACACATAACAAGACCTCCATAATTAATGTAATTGTACAGTGAAAAGACTTCATCAAATTTCTTTCAATTAGGTCATTTGACATTATAAATTTATCTTCAGTTTCCTGTCAGAAAGGAACAAGCAGGGAGTTGAAAGGGGCCACAAGGAAGTGTTTTCTGCAGTAGTCAAGTTGCACAGATGAAGTCAGACCACTTCAAATCCCTAGTATTGGCTAGGTGCCTGGCATTTGAATTCAAACACTTTCATACCGAACAACTATAATAAAGATAATAAATAGATATAAATTTAAAATAAAATAAATAATAGTAAAATAATTAAAATATTTTTAAATAATATAAATAATAACAAATATAAATATAAATAAATAAAATTGTTGAAGACAATGTAATGCAAAATAAGGAATAAAATATTGTTATCTTTTTTTTTTTTTTCCATTGGAATGCCCAGCAAACTGCTACAGTTGTGTTCACCACTAGTTTAGCCAGCTTCCTAATTACCTAAAAATTTATATCATCGACTCAGCCCATTTGGTTCATTCCTGATCCCAGTCTGAAGGTCTGTATTTTAACCAGGCAGTTCCATCACATAAGTAAAATATAAATTGCTAAAGAATGGAAATTGCAGGTTGTGATACGACTTAGACGTTCTGGAGCAAAACCACAGTACTAAGATACCAGGTCTTTTTCCCTTTACTTCACCAATTTAATCAAGCTTTCCATGCTCGGGGACGATTTCCTTGCTAATATTGGTTGGCATTAAATTTGACCGTATTTTACTGTTGCACAATTTATTGGCCTATATTTAACAATAGGTTTTCCTTACACTCTGGATCTTAGCACTGCAAATAGTATGTGATATTACATAGTTTATTTAAAGTCTGACCAGTTCCGCTAAACTTGTTCAATACATTTTTAAGATAAAGTTCAAATGAATAAAATCCATTCAGACAACTACCTGGTAATACAGAAAAATAAACACTAATTTTTTTATTGCAGTTGTACCAAATATATATGTGTGTATATATATATATATTTTTTTTTTTTGAGCCAAACATACAGATATATATCATGTATAACTACTTATGACATTCATATACACATAAGTTTTCACAATTCCTTTATTTATCAGAGAAAAGCAAACAACTTATCTTATGTAACTTGATTTGATCACAAACCAGAATCCATTACCTGAAAGGTATGAGGCTGATCCAGTCTAGCTATGCTGGTATAACTCTTAAGTTGCCTGAGCTCTGATACTAGTTTAGGCAGTAAAAATGCTATAAAATAGACAAAATTGTGCTGTTATAAAGACCTTTTTACCCATGACCCCAATTACAGGTGGCCCCATAGACATCCTGATTGTCAGTGGACAATCACCTTTGTCCTTCAGCTGTTTGCTCACAAAAATATCAGCAAAAGATGAAACTGATGACATAGAAGACTGTACTGAAGATGAATGTTTCAGCTTTCCAAGCCATTGACTCCCAGTACCACCACAAGGCCCAAGCACACACTCAAAGAACCTGTAACTGCTCCCAGAATCAGGCATTTTGCAGACACTACATGACATCAGGCATTAACCTCCACTATGGCAGATCGGTCAGTGGTAGAAAATGCACTTGGGACGTAGAATGAAGGATAGGAGAACATAGCAAAGAACTGAGTGATGCTCTCTGTGGGTTCTGCCTACTCACCTGCTTCCCTGAGCTTGCTTTCCACTCAGAGCCATCTTTTCCCTTATCATCCTTTACAGGGACCCAGTAGTGTATGCATTGGCTCTCCAGACTGAAAGCTGAGTAGATGGAACATCTAGGTCAGAAAACTGTGGCTTCCTAGAGTTTAAACAGCAAGAACTTCAGGCAATAGAAGAGCCTCACTCTCCCATTCACCTTCAGTACCATGCAAGGTGACTACCTGCACCGTAGGGTTTCAGAGGTTGGCAGGAATGGGGTGCCAGCCTTTGGCAGTATTGTGTTAGAGTTGGAAATCTAGTTAGCCTGCTGAAGAAGTAGATTGTGCAGTCTTTCCTGGGAACACCACAATGGTTGCAGCCCTGAGAAATCAGTGGTGGGTGAAACCATGGCTAACCTAAAACCACATAACCAAACATGGCTACAATTAGTTGGAGTACTGGCATGTGCAAGTGAAGAAACAGCAGAAGTTTTCTTTCCTGGTACCCAGACAGAGATTATTTTTCTCTGGTGTCCAGCAGAGAACAATAGAAAAGGTTTTCAATTAGACCACCAAAAGGTGACAAGGAGCAGAAGTACCTGGGAACATACACCCTGCAACATCTGAAATCAGATGGGAAGGGCAAAGTCACCTCCATCTAGATATAACTGAATTAAGCCCCACAAACTCAGTTCAGAAAGGCAGCTAAATGTTTGTTAAACACAAACCAAAAGTAATATTGACTTATCTCAGAACCTATATAGCTCAGATCTATAGCAGCTAAAGAACAGTTTATGGTGGTTACATGACTGCATTTGAGGAAATAAGCATTCTTCCATTGTCCCCAGATAAAACAAACCAGGCCACTCTTGAGCTGAAATAAAAATGTCTGTGACGTTCTACCAATTAATGAGCTTAATAATTATTTCTTTTTAAACATACTTTCTTGCTCAGTCATCATTACAAATTGCTTAAATGACAGTTGTGGTCAGTGCCCACAACTGATGTCACGCTGGTCTAACGGTCAGTGAACCATCACACTTCAATTTTCAATGTTTTCTCAAGCATATAAGTTGTAAGCACATAAACCATGCAGCACTGCAATTATGTGGTAGCAACAATATAATTATAATTGTATTGACCAAACAGGACAGTTCTGAGGAAGAAAAGGAAAGACAAAGAAACATCACTAAGTAACAAAATAGGAAATACAGGATTCAGCAGTTTAAATGCAACATGTGGTATCCATCTTCTTTTGTAATTGAAGCAGAACATGCAATAGCAATCTAGAAGACCTCTCTAGAGATGATTTTAAATACACTCAATGCAATACATTTAAAATGTATTTCATAGTGTCTGGTTAAGCAGCAATATCTTCTATTTCTCTCTATAGAAAAGGAATAATCTTATGGAACAGAAATGAGAACATAATTATTGGTAAATACTGCAAAAGTTGAAGGCTGGATTTTCAAAAAATGTCTGTGATCCTAAACACTGCTTCACAGAACATTCTTTTCACAGCTGCTGAACATTGGGTACATGGGAATCATACCATAAGACCTTAATTTCCAATTTTAAAATTAAATCTGTCTCTGTGTGTGTGCAATACAACTACTATAAAGGAAAGTAAAACTAGGGAATTAGTCCAATCAAGTTTTGACCAAAGACTATTTACTAAGGCTGTAATTTAAACATGGAATAAACCTACTGTGAAATAATTTTCTAAAAAATTGACAAATTTTATACTGCCTCTGTCTTAGATCCACTGGAGATAAGCAGGTTAGATATTCCAGGTTAAGAACTCATGTACTCTTTCTGCTTCTGCATTCACAGGTGAGAGCTGGAGGATCTAATGATGCTGTGTAATACAGATTTATTGGCTCAGATCGATGACAGATCAAGTTTCTTAGAGGTTTTATAGTCAGCAATGTTACTGGTCTCTTGCTCATGTATACCTTGTATTTATGTTTCTATAATTTGAACAAAGCTTTGTTCAAATTATTGAACTCTCTCTTTAGCATAGTTATCTGGTAGTTACAATCTTTATAAGCTTTAACCCTTGCCACTTCAAGAAATCTCCATCAACAAAGAAAAGAGCGTTGGTTGTTAAAATGTATTAAAGAACTGTTGAAAAGATCTCATCGCTTAATAGAGAAATATATTCTAAAATGCATCAATCTAATTAGAGAAATATATTCTAAAATGCATCAATCTAATTAAACAAGAACATAATTGTAAAATATTTATTCTGGTTTTCTGTATTTTTAATGAGAATTTTTGACCCATTTTTGTTAATCTGTTTTCTAAATACCTACCAATACATGAATCTTGTGCTACACTACCTCTGTGAGATAAAGGCAAACAAATGGGGAAACTGTCATGCTCCTGAGCAAATATTTCCAGAGAACACCTCTCAAACATCCATTAGAAATGTTCTTCAGAAACCAAAGGCAAGTCTCTAGAGTCATAGGAAGAAAGACAGACTTTTCATGCATTAACCCGTGTCTTTCTCCTTACTTCATTAGTTATGTCTCAGAAGGAATAATTTAATTAAATTTGCAGTGCCCATCAACAATAGTTATGGAATTAGGTGGAAAAGAGACCTTGAGTTAAAAAAAAAAAAAATTAATGGAAAGGATGTATCTTCATATTGAGGACTTTCGTTCCACAACCCTGTTAATAGAATTATCTTAAACAAACAAAGCCTAGGGCACTAGACAGCAGGACATGAGGACTTTAGCTGAGTCAAATGAATAAAGAGACTTTACTATTTATGAATTAAGAAAAGCCTTCTAGGAAAGAGGAGTTTTTAGCTCAGCTGGTGACCCAGGCACTCCAGAGACTACCTACTGCTTTCCTGCATTCAAATGGAGGACATTTGATATGATGAGTTCATTTCCTGCAGTGGAGAGAAGAACAGCATTCAGTTGCCAGCATTTTTAGCGACCAAAAAGAAATCCTTCTGGATGAACCAGGTGAGACCACGGCCAGCTCAGGCTTACCTCCTTCTTAACACCAGCAGGAGACATATACTCATGGCAAAAGGTAGCCAGGTCCCAGGCATCAGAAATAAGAGATACGAAAGCCAGCTCTTGGACAAGGAGCCATGGTTAAAGACCATGTAACTGGAAATACTTGTGCAAAGGCTGGCAAAATGCTGGCTGTAGGAAAACAGAGGTAGAGGCTACAGATCTAGAAGATCAGTCCATACAACGCTGCAATGAGCAGGGACATCTTCAACTAGATCAGGTTCTTCAGAACCCCATCCAGCTCAGCCTTGAATGTTTCCAGGGCCTGGTTATCTACCACCTNAAAAAGTTGGGTTGAACAGCCACAACTCTCTCAACCTATCTTCATAGGAGAGGTGCTCCAGCCCTCTGACCTTCTTCATGACCCTTTTCTGGACTTGCTCCAACAAATCCTTGTCTTTCCTGTGTTGACAGCTCCAGAGCTGGGGTTTCACGAGAGGAGAGTAGAGGGGGAGGAACAACTCACTAGACCTGCTAGCCATGTTTCTTTGATGCAGTTGAGGATATTATTAACCTTCTGGGCTGCAAGCACACATTGCTAACTCATGTCCAGGTCTTTAACCACCAATACCCCTAAGTCCTTCTTGGCATGGCTACTCTCAATCCTTTTGTTCCCCTCCTGTATTGATATTGGGGGTTGACCCAGGTGCAGAACCTTGCACTTGGCCTTGTTGAACCTGATGATGTTCACAAAGGCACACTTCCTGAGCCTTTCTGGCCATTGAACTATTGACTGCTACCCTTTGGATGTGGCCATCCAACCAATTCCTCATCCACTGAACCGCCCTCCCATCAAATCCATAACTCTCCAATTTAGAGAGAAGGATGTTGAGGGGGCTGTCTCAAAGACCTGACGAAGTCCATAAGAAGATAGTTCTTTTAAACCTTTACACCCAAAATGAAGACAGTAAAGGAGAAGATAGCTATATCTATTTCTCACTGGGTTTATGGTCTGTTCTGTTTTCCCTCACGCAATGAAAAACTGTGCAATATACATTTTTCTTCTCTCATTTCTTGTTTCCCATAATAAATGAAAATTAAAAAGAAATAAAGTTGGTGAGATAAAGGCAGAAAAAGGTAAAAGTAGTGAAAGGTACCCAAAACACAGTAATTCTCCTAGAAAACAGACATCTCATAATAAGCCTGGATATCTACCAGCTGAAGGGTTAAGAAATTTGTTTCTAGCCTTACTTTTCTTAAACAGATGTTCCACACAACATTAAATAGGGGCTAGAAAGAGGGGGGAGGCAGAGAATGAAGTTGGTGTAATATGGAATTTTTAAAGGCATTTCCTTCTCCCTAAGTGCCAAAAGCTGTGATCACTTAAGTCTTTGCTTTTTTAAATCCATATTCATTTTGTAGCTTTCGCCAAACTAAATGAATCCAGTCTTTGAAAATCTTTTTTTTTTTTAAATTATAATTTTCGTAGTCATACTTGAAGTCTGACTTTTTTCCAAGAATGTCAACAAAAAATGTATATTAATTTCTCCCTTTACAATGAATTATTCTTAACTGCTTGGATGTGTGCAACAACAGTAAGTTAGTGTTACAGATCTTAAACTTTCATATCTAAATAAATTCATTTTATTCAAAAAATACAAAACCACTCATTTCTTCTGAAATGGAGTTTCTCTACTCTTTATTCTGGAGTTGGGTTGTTTTTCAAGGTAGGGGGGTTGGTGTTTTGTTTTTTTTTAAATTTGCCAAGGATAATATCAAGTAATGATAATACAGCTGTTGACCCCAAAATTCAAATACGGCTTAGCAGTATAGAATAATATTACAAAATTTTATAAAATACTTTCTCGAACTGCATTTTGGGATGTTTTTGTTAATTAATAATTTGAAGTCAATCATGTTCCCAAAGAATGTTTGACCTTTCTGACTATGCATATGTTAGCTATTCCTTATTCTTCCTTTATGTGAAGTCCTGAATGGAAGGATAAATGATTCAGGAACATGGACTCCCACATAAAATATTTATTTCACTCCTGAAGACCTATAAAATAGTTTTAAAAAATGAGAATGTTGTTACATCCAAAATGACAGAAGAAAGGGAGAAATTTCTCATCCGTTGCAATAGTTACACATCTGCTGAACTATCTTAACTACAAAAGTTAGAAGGAAAAAGAAAAATTAATTTCACAAAAATTGTGAAAGCTGGTTTGGTCTCTGAAGATCTAGACTAATATCTTTCTAAATTTTTTTCTATATTCTAGTTGTGCACATGACACATTGATAGCACTTTTCGTGCTCTATTTTTTTATTTCCAAATTCATGCCTCTTACATTTAAGAAAAGCAATCTTGAAAAGCATTAGCCAGTTTTAGCAGGCATAAAGGAAGGCAGGTGGGAAATGAGAACAACAGAAGAATACTGATAAATTATGGATGATGTGATAAAAAATTCTTGCTGGGTAGGGCTCCATGTTTATGTGTGTGTTGACGATGTTTGCTGTAGAAACGACCTTTAGTAAACCATCAATAGTAGTCAACTAGACTGAAATGTGGAAAAAAAACCCAGCTAAATCAGTTAAATACACTGAAGAAAAAGACAATCTTAGAAATGTTCAAAACAAGCAAAAGTAAAGTAACACTAGATGATTGTGATTCAATATTGGTAAGGATCCTCATATAATTCCCAAGGCAGATGTTACTTATGCAAAGAGAAGGAAACTGGTGCCTCCCTTTGCATTTCTAACATAGGGAAGATACCCATCCTGGAGGACAAGTAAGAGTTTTTCTTTTGCAGTGTTGGAATGCAATGCCCAGTCTTTACAGACAGATTTTTCATTCACTTAAATTCCGAAGTGTTAATTAATAGAATGAAAATTTTTTTATACTATTTTCTCATATTCATTTGCCTATAAATTATGCTTTCATCTGCTTTTACCAATGTTTGCTGTGTGTTAAGAAATTCAATTGCGTCCCAAGCTTCTCTTCTAACAAGTGCAGTATTTTGCCTCTTTATAAGCTCAAATAGTAAAGATCATTTATTTATCTTTCTCTGCTATACACCTGATTTGTTTAGTCATTGTATACCCAATGGCTAAATTCAACATAATCAGGAAGAAAGTTTATCAGATTACCAGTAAACTGAGAATAAATCATGTATTTTTGAAGGTCTACATAGCCTAGTGCACCAATAAAAGCTTGAAGTTCTGTTATGCTACAATGTTCAGCATTCTTGTAATGCAAACTTTTATCAGAAACAAAGGCATTGAAGTCAGTGAGGAACTTCCTGGTAATAAATAGTAAATAATTATAAATAATATTCATAATTAACAACAGTAACAAAATCAATTAAATAACCACTAGTAACTTGGCAATATATGGGACTTTACAGATCCTGATACTGTAGTGCTACTTCAAACACTACAAGAAAGGTAAGCACAACACAATTAGACTCGTATTGAATGTCACATGTTTATACGCATTAAAAAGATGTATTTTCCAGAGCTTTTGAAATGTAAGTAATTCAGTGCATACTTTGCAAACAGATGTGATTTGACAATAGCAGAAGTACTAAGCCTGACGTCATGACAGAATTCAACTCATACACACAACAGGGAAACTTTAACTATTAGGAAAGCTGGTAGTATGCAGCCAGCTTCTGGGAGACAGTCATTTTCAAGCTCTTGCATGCCATTTTTCTTTCAGTCTCTAAAACCTACCAGAAATGTGGCCTTTGCTGTATCATGTGCATCACACCCGTGATGAAAAGTAACAGCAAGAGGAGAGGAAGAAGCAAAACACAAGCCTATTCATAGACCACTAGTATTTCTGACTGAAAGCATACACTTACATCTTCAGCAAAACAGGAGGTATACTACTTGCCTTTTAACTACAAGGAAATTCAGTAATAGCCCAAAAAGTCCAGATTTTTCAGTACACATAAAATAAAATGGCCATCACCAAAAGAACAGCTTCAATTTTTTTCTCAAAACCCTTCTTGCTGTTAAGTATGTAAAAGTAAATTTGTACTTCCTGGTGATGACAGAGGTAGCTGAACAAATGTCAAATACCATCAAGAATTCTTTCAAAATCTCCAGTCCTCCTGAGATTTCAGAATTAGTTCTGTAGGCACCAAAAGGCCTTATGAAACTGGAGTGCCGATTACGAAACCCCTCCAAATTCTGTACACTTGGTTAGAAAAACCTCATCAGTAATAATCTATGATATTTTCCCAAGTATGAATGAAAATAGTCCTCAGGTGGTATTGAATATTACTAAAAATAGAAGTTGCATTCAGCTTTGCAATAGTGATGTTGCAAAGGACTCACAATTGTACATCTTTATGTACTAGACTTAGTAGACTCGCCACTTCACACTAAAAAAACCCACCAACAAAATCAAACCCCAGCCCTGGCGTAGTGAATAAGCTAGTATTTACATGAAAATAACTTGAAAGTTGACAGTCTTTTTTCATTCTTCTTCTTTTCATGTTGTGTTTATACTAAACATGACCCTTCTGGAGGCGAATGGCTCACAAGGGAAGAGAAAATGGACTGCATGTTCAATACATTAAGCCTACAATGTCAGGGCCCTGCTGTGTAGAGGCCAATTTTTGTATTACAACCATTACTTATTCTTGCTAAGCATCAAGTAACACTGGAAAGATAACAGAAATACAGAAGATTTTCAAGTTCTCGTCAAGTTTCCAAATGCAGACACTGCACTGATAGATGATAGAAACTAAAAGTCCTTTTTAATACTTAGTAAGGTAACTGTTTTTTCAAAATCTTGTTCTCCTTAGCATAAGCTGTTTTCATTGAAATATTTTGGGGTGCTCACTGCCTGCAGAGCAGCTGTACTTTGTCATAGTTTGATGAAGCAGAGCTGCTCTGACAAGGAACAGGTTTACTAAGGGCTGTCATTCATATATGCTGAACCAGAGCAGGAGATCAGTCATTTTCTGAGCCCATGCCCTGCTCTTTATAAATATTCCCATGTGTTTGCAATTAGTTAGCGGGCTGACTGTTCTGGCAGCAAAGGTTATTTTCCAGACGTGGGTTGGTGGGGTTTTCCCTCTGCACAACTAAGACTCAATCTTAGCATGTTTAATAACAACACAGACAAACAGTAGGCTCACATATATATATATATATTTATATGCAAAAAGCATCTTAAACTGAAGACTTTATTTGCCTTCCTTTGCAAAAATTGGATGTGCTTTAGATCTAGACAGACAGAGAATGAATTTGTGTAGCTTTTAGCAAGCTATAAGAAGCAACAGAAGCCTTGCAAAGCACAGATTTTTGAAATCTGGTTTTAGCTGCTGTACTGTTTAGAGTGCATGGAATAAGGGAAAGGATTCAACCCCTGCTATGGGAAATTTCATTGTGCTAATTGTTTAATAAAAAAAGTTAGTTGAGTATTCCCCTTCAAGATCCATAATTATTTGTCCAATTAATGAATGATCAGTTGCATCTCAATAAATACATTCATTTGTGCATGACAGAGGTGCAATGTACATTTTACTGGAATAAATCAACACAGATTTCAAGAACATGTGGAGTGTGTCAAAATAGAACATTTATGTTTGGTTTTTTACATCAGATGGTACCTTCGGTATCAACCTAATCGCCTCTATCTCATAATTAGAAGTAGATGATTTTATGAATAATCATCCATAGGGAATATCCTCAACCAGATATAGCATTAAGAGCTACTCATAATATTCTGCTAGAACTATAGAGAATATGCTGGATTCAGGACTGGCACTCAATAATGAAATATCACAAGATTAAATTACTTTCTAAACAATGCTTGCATTTCAGTAGGATTTCTCTATTGCTCAGTAAAATGAAAATTGTGGTGCTTACTTTAAAATTATTGGATACAAAAGGTGAAAATAAAAAAAGTGCAAAGTAAAGTGCCAGAGTCTAAAAGCGAGGATTATAAATTTATGGGATTACAGTTTTACAGGATTATAAATTTACTAACCGAAACCACCCATTATGACTTATGTGTCTATCAAACTTAAAGCAAGCATTGAATCTGTAGCATAAAAAGTGGGTTCTGCAATCTAATCTGACCAGGTGGCCCCAATATCCTCATAGTACTGTCCTGTTATAGCCATCTGAAGCAATGAAGAATAAACCTAACTTCACTGCTAATATAATCCACTGTTTCTTGTCCAGACCATGCTATTGTTACAGTCAGTCTACGCACTACAGAGAAAGGCAACTGAGTCTATACTAAGCATCTGATTCACAGTCAATAGTAGCAACAGTTAAGTCATGTGATTTTCCTTGTTACAAGAACGATTTAAATATACAATAAAACCTGCCATTTTCATTTGTTACAGAAATTGGAGGGAATTTAAAATATATCAGACTATGAAAATCTGTGCTTGTGAAGCTACTGAAGTCAGGACAAGTCAAACACTTTTGACCTTTCATCCTTCTACATACAAGCTAGACCAGGAACATGTAATCATTAAGAGGATGAAATAGACTATTCTTGTGCAGCACTGTTGATACATATGCATTTTAAAGATAAGATCAGGAGAGAATATAGTCAAAAGAGTTGACTCTGCAAAGGGCTTTCACATCGGGTTACAATCAGTAGGATTATTCACGTGACAAAAAGCTCATGCTATGAATTAGGCTTTAATTTAAGAAAATGTCAGGATTAGCTAACACACAAGAAGGATAAGAAAAAGCTTGGATGAAAGTGAGGAATCTAAAATTATGCAGTCTTCAAGGAAGGCAGCATACTATGTTGGTATTTAAAAATGTCTGTTTAAAGGGAAAATTATTAGATGATTCTCAAATTTCATAGCTACACATAAACCATAACCAATTACAGTCAAACTGTATCTCCATATTATATATTTAATACAGATGGGTTAGAATACAAGCTTAACATCTAGTTCTCTTTGGTGCCTGGAAGGAAATAAGAGTTGATCCAAAAACCAAATGCAATTTAATTTTTCCAGTACTGAGTCAAATACCAAGGTAACCTTACAAGATAATTTGATTTCATGATACTTTTACCATTTGGGAATGAAACAGTCTGATAGTAGCTTCCAAGAATTTAGCATAATTAAAGCCAAGCACAATAATAACTAGGATTTGTGTATGAGCCCAATTTATATGTGGAATTTCATTCAGATTTGCCCCTCAACTTCTCCAATATTTGTACCATTAAATACATGGGAAGAACAGACCTGAACAGAAACATAAAGACATTAAACAAAATGGCACTTTTAAACTTTTTTACTGTTGCAAATGAAAAACAATATAAATACTTTGATTACATAATGAGGGAAAACAAAAGAGAACCAAAATTAGATCCTCATGCACACTGCTTGAAAAGATCAAAGCAATCTGATCGGCCGTGTACAGTCCTAGAGTACCAAGACTTGACAAAAATCTGTACTCTACCTAGGGGTGAAAATCTGTATTGTTGTGTCAGTATAGGATTGTACTTTCCTGTGTCCACTCTACTATGAACAACAGAAAGGATACAAGTAATTTTACCGTTGTCCAGGAAAGTAGTTGAAAATTCCTGTCTCCAAATTTTCCAATCACCAGAACCTCTGTTTACACAAGGAGGTTCCCTTTGTATGCAGACAGTGTACCTTAGCATTGTTATAATGCCCCAACCCTCAGTGTCAAATACTTTCCATAGCTTACAAGCCTCAAGACACACAGGAAGCCAGCATAGTATCTCATTTACAGTTGACCATAGTGAAGGAATGCTTGCGATATGAAGGAACAAACAAGCAGATACAAAGCAGTGGGCATGGCCTATGATTGCACAGCATACCCCGCATTTATTTTGAATTTCCCATCAGAAATTCAGTTGCAGTCTTCAGCTTCTTTTGCCACCTACAGTTCACGGTTGCTAAGAGATGCAAATAGGTAACAGATCAGTCAGTCATTCGTGTCTCTGCCAATGGAGAAATACTGCATACAATATGTTTTCTAATGTATATCCAGCTCAGTTTTATGATTTCCAAAAAATGGAACATCCCTTGAGAAACTGTTCTTGACACTGACAAAACCTTCTGATGGTACAATGATTTACTTTGACAGTATTAAAAAAAATTAAAAAAGAAAAGCTTGCTTAAGTTTACCATTGTTCTTCATTATTTTACCATACCCCTTACTATTCTTACTATCAATGATGCTTGCACCACATAAGTATTTATGTGCTTGCCTTTTCCTATACCATAATCACTTCTTCAAAATGCCCACATCTAGCCAATCTTCATGTATGTGTACATATATGCACAGGGTTTGATTATTTTGGTTGCTTTTCTCCAAGATTCTTTAATTTCATTAATATTTCTCTATAAATGGCAAATTCACACCCACAACAACCTATAAAATA
>VXBJ01003622.1:117418-135320 GCA_013400055.1 Nycticryphes semicollaris
CCCACCTCACAAAAAATATTGTTTTACACAAACCTGTTTCTATGCAGTCTGCTTTTCAGCCAACCCCTTCTCAAGTATATTCAGAGATCTTGTATTAAGAAGCCACACTGTCTGCCTTAAACAAACTTTACTTCCCCTGTCCTCATCCTTTTTCTCAGTATGTTTATGGTAGCAGTGTATCTGTTTATCCAGCAATGCTGTGATTTGGATCAAGTAACTATCCAGGCTAAAAATAGCGCAGCAAAAGAGAAAAAGAAAATATTTTTAACACAAATCGGTTTTCTAGTGTAGTTAGAACTACATGGGTGCACACCTTTTTGTACCAAGCAATAAATATTGCTTGATTCTCTGGAGACTGGAATAAGCAGTGGACAGCAATGGCTGCAGTGCAGAACAGCACTGCCAGAAAAGGATATGGCCATGAAACTATACTGTTTTTCCATGAAGAACATCTTGCCAGAGTGTCTGGAATTGCACTTCATCGCCTGCCCAGAGAGCCCTATGCTGTGATGAAGTGCAAAGAAACACTCATCGGTGTGAGATACAGGCGAAATCAGGTGAGAGGGTCTATTTTTATTTTGTATTCCAAATAAAGCAATGTATATCTTTAAAAATAGAGGAAGACGTATTTTCACCACCAGTGAAGTTAGTGGGAGGATTTCTACCCTTCCACTCCACATAACATTTTTCCATCGCATCAGCTATGCTCATGAAAGCACAACCACCGATACAATGGCTAAGAAACATCCCAGCCTTTAGAAAGGAGGTTCTTAATTTAAAATCTCATCTTTTAATAACTATGGTCTTCAAAATAAAACAGAAAAATTAAAAAAAAAAAGAGGAAAGTTTTCCCATGGATTCATTAAAATAGGTATTTATTAGTTATATATATATGTGTGTGTATATAGGTTAACAGGGATCTTAGTGTCTATGGATTATGTTGCATACAGCAAACCTCTGACAGAGATTACTTTTCCCAGTGACAAAACACCAATGAAAGTATAACATATCACACTGTTTTCATTAACTTTTTGCTAAACAAGCAGAACCTGGGCTGAGAAAGACCTGAGAATCTAGAGGTCTTCAGTTTTTTCTCATCACTGTAAGGTTAAAAATGTAACCTGAAGAAATATAAAATGCAAAGGTACCGTTGAAGGAAAACGTCACTTACATATGGTCTCCTTTTAGATGTGACTGGTTGCCATTACTCTCTCTACCTCATGCACTCCACTGATGGGAAAGCAGCTATCCTGTTCACACTGCTGCCCCAGCCTCTTGTTAATTATGCTGGACATCTCTCTTCTCTGTCACAGCTCTCTACCTACTGTACCATCTTTATGTAGAAAGCTGAATAGTTTTTACTCTATAATATGCAAGTTAGCAATCTGTTGGTAAAGGAATGTTATTTGGAATATTTTTTGACTTTTTTGACTTTCCTTGTTCCATTTCAGATCCTCAAAAGTGATTGATTTTAACTGTTGCTACCAAAAATATTGATATTAACTTCATTGCTCATGACATCAACACTAGTAGCACTAGTAGTAGCACCAGTAGTAGCACCAGAAGAGTACCAAACTTTCACTGTGATTCAGGGAACTTTATTGCATACTCACATAAGAAGACTTAATTTCCTTAATAGTATCTTTGAAATTATACACTACTCAGGAAAAGAATGTCAAGCAAAAAAAAAGTAGGGAATTAAAAGCGATTTTAAACAAATATTGATTTTAGATCTTGCAGTGGGACGAAAAAACTTGCTTTGGTCAGACATCAAATCCAGTGATATCCCAAGCAGAGATAAAATAAATATTCAAAGATAAATGACAATACTACATAAACTGGACAACTGTAGGAAAAAAGACGTGATCAACTTGATGAAATACATATGAAAGATCAATGAGTAGTCCATGAACTAAAGAACTACATTTTACACCAAATGAAAGAATCTTCAGTTTTCTTCCAAGCATGGCACATAATAATAGCTTATCCTTCAGGTAATAAAAGCACAAAATATATCCTCACCAACCCAAAGATGAAAGAATATTATAGAAGGAGTTTTGTGATTATTCAGTACAAAATAGGTTGTGTCATAAAAATATGCCTGTGCTTGTTGCAAAAGTTTTTCTGTGTTATATGGAAGGTAAACACTTATGAACCTAATTCTGTGCAGATGCAAAAAAGGTCTGATATATCATACCGCCAACAGTTTTGGGAAAGATAGGCTGCAAAGGCTTCATTGCTAGACCTGCAGAGGTAGCTTCACCTCTTTCTGTTGTGCTCCTTGTTCCATACTTTACAATGATCTTAAGAAAACCTTAAAGGTCTCATTGCCTGTGTCTCCTTATCTCTGCATCACACTTCTGCTTTCTCTAGGATGTTTGCCTTAGCACAGTAAGTGAAAATTCACTTTGCAGTTTTGTCAGGGCTACTCCAGGCACTTTCCTTCCTTTCTTTAAAGTACAGAGGGAAAAGAAAACAGCAATTCAAAAAATAGCATATCAAGTAATCAAAGCACTATCCCAAAAGACAAAAAAAAAAAAAAAATGTTAGTGCCACAGAGCAACAAAACCCTTTCTATGATCAAATTTATTTTGGCAATTATGGCTTCCCCCCCTGCTTTTTCTGAATGGGAAGCATGACACAGAGGCCTGCAGCTAGACTTGCATAGTATAGGAAGAGAAGTTGCATTTCTTCTATGATTTGGATTTACCTTTATGTTCACAGGAAGCCAACCATAAAAAGCTAGGTGCTATGTAAAGGTAAGCAGAACAAGAGGCTCAGCTTGACTTGAAAATATGGGGAAACAGCCTTCTCTGAGTAAAGCTGGCATGACTACAAAGAGGACTCTTACACTGAGCAATGGGGAAAAGGTTGAGATACATCTGTAATTTCTATATCTAGCACAAGAGACAAGGTAAATCAGGCAGATAAGAGTACAGTAATAGGTAAATAAAATCAGTAAGAAGAGAATGGAAAGGAAGGGGAAAGTCCTCATATGAATGAGAAATCATTTGGGTATGCAAAAGAAGTAATTGATTGTGCCTTCTACAGTTAGAATTTAGAACGTAAACAATCAGAAGCAACAAAAATGTGATCCAGGCATTTGCATGCCAGGACTTCATTAATGGGCAAGACTTTGAAATAGATTTTTAAGGAAAGAATAATTACAATGCAGATAAATCACAAACAAAACAAATTATAACATAGCCTCTACAATAATTCTATCAGTTTTACCCGATATCTTTCTCCAGTAACAGCACTGATTTTACAGACAATGCCTTCTAGCTTAGGTTAAGTAAAGCATTTGATATATGGAAATTTATATGGAAAAGTGTCTGGTGAATGATGTGGAACTACAAGAGCAAACCAAAAATGAAATCATAGTTAGTGCTGACAAAATGAGTTTGACTGGCATAAGATTATTAGAGAAGTCCCACACAGATGGGTGCTTGGATCAGTCCTGCTTAATATTTTTACTAATAATGTTGGAAAAAATATCAGAAGTTTGATGCTGAGATCACTTAATTACAATGCAAATGATGGCCTGCAAAATGCCTAAAAAGAATGACCTTGGGGTCTGGATCAGAAAAGTGGAACAAATCAATACAAAAATAATAAGATCATGGAGTTAGAGATTAACATACAATTACATAGTATAGTGGGAGTTCATCAGTTAATTGAGGTGAAGATGAGCCTAAATATGCTAGTAAAAGACATATGTGAAACAAGAGAATAGAATCCTTAAATATTTCAAGCAAGACAATGCGACACTGTAGATTGTATATCTTATATAGAAACTGGAATTAATATCACATACATTCAAGAATGAAACAAAAAACAGAATACCTGCAGACAAAGGAATTGAGATATAGTACTTAAAGAATATGTGGAAACACAATTTGCTTGTTTCCCACAGCAAAACAAAATAAAAGAGAATTCACATTTGCTTTCTATGGAAGGTTCAGAAAAGGTAAGCCCAGGATGAAAAATAACTGCTATGCACAAAAATAAATAGACATAAGCAAGCAGTGGATAAACTTACACTCAAAAATGAAGATTCCTACCTGTTAAAACAATCAAGTCCTGGAACAGCCTTTCCAATGGGAGTAGCAGAGGCAAGAAAACATTAGCTGTTTCTCATACAGACTTTGATAAGTTTAAGAAAGAGTTTATATGGCACAGTGCTTTCAACAGCAGAAAACTGCTTAGTGATGCAGGAGATTCCTTATAGTCCTTGGAAGCCTGTTTTTTTCCCCTTGGGTTCAACAGCTCATAAAGAATTTGGACTTCCACTCTTTACCTTCCAGCTGATCCCTGTTACAACTTATTGGCTGTGAAAAAGGAGTCCCTGAGACAGTACAGAATATGAGCACCAAGAGCCACAGTGATTAATGCCAGAGTGAGGAGGAAATAAGAAGCCAGCAATGTGCTTTGCACTTCATCCTGCAGATGTGGACTGACTCAAGCAGGATATACCCCAGATGCAACTTGCCTGACTGAGAAGGTGACAGGCGCAGGGTTCTGGTTTGACTAAATTTCACATGAGAGTCCGGAAAAAAAAATGGTCCACAAACAGTACCGGAGGAAAACAGCTGTGGACAGAGGGTAAGGTGATTGCCCCTGTTAGCAGCAGCAATGTTACGTCAGCTTAACTGCAACAACAAATGTAAACATGTGCTGAATGTGGGTTAATTCAGTGCAAGACCAGCTTGGGTGGCTCTGCTTAGTGTTAATGGAACTGGAGCTCTGAGGAGTGTTGAGACATCCAGACACTGCTCTCAAAAGTCACAGCTCAGTCCAGCTGAGTTTGTTAATTGAACCCAGCACTCTTGGCACAGCCCCAGCTGCAGAAGACCCACCTGAAGAAGAAGACACTTGGCTGGGTGTGATGACTTTTGGGCATGGAGTTAAAGAGGCTAAAGATGGAAAATCTAGACTTTGAGTCTCAAACACCGCTTTTTTTTTTCCCAGTTAGGTCACAGCAACATAAATCCACTGCTCTAGAGCACATAGATCATATAGCTTTAGTGTTGTAATAAAAGCTGTATACAGCCCCTTCTTCCTTTTAAAAGTGTGCAGTTTACCTTTCAAACACATGCATTCGCATGAAGTAATTCTTAAACCCATCTACCAAAGCAGCAGTGGGCTTCTGAAATCGAATTAGTCTTTTTTTCCCCCTACATTTTCAACACAGTGTTTTGACAACAGGCAATTACTGAATTGAAAAGAAAGTGATTTCAAAATTAAATAAAACATTTCTCCCCAGTCCTATACTTCATAAAGGCACAAACTTTTAGAAACAGTGCAAGGGTTTACCTAAAATTTCGACTTCTCTTTACTCCCACAAGGCTCAAGATAAACAGTACTCTAATAAAAGTTGATAGCACAGGCTCTGTTCAAGTGAAACTACTTTATAACTTGACCAAGTGTGTTCTCTGCCAGGAAATGATTGCTTTTCCAGTTCAACCCAAGAATGTTGCTCTGCCTTATGTCTGCTGGCAACAACTGCTCTGTTTATGGTTGGGCTGAAAAAGGAGGATTCAAAGGCTAAGTTTAGGCCTCAGATAATGATGCTAGGATCAAGATTTGGTCCTGGATTTTACCATACCTATCATACTGGGTTGTCAGGATACGCAGACAAACAAGCAACTATTACTACATATTGCATCATTTATTAAGCTTCTGTTTTGCTTCCCCTTGTATTTTTAACTACATCTCCATTCAAATCTAAATCAGGTCTACAATAACGAAACCACAAGCAGATAAGATTTATTTAACTTCTTATAGAAAGCTGACAGTATCACATACTCTCATTTAAAAGTCGCTGTACTAGAAATTTCTTGTAAGAATATCCTTGTACCTTACTGCAGAAGATCCTTCCTGATCAGAGCAATGCAAAACAAGCACTATAGTTGGTAAATATCTTGCAAGATACCACAACAATAGCCTTTGAGGAAGAGAAGGCAATGTGTTCCTCCCAAAAGAGAGATATTCAAGTTACATAAGAGGCACTGTTGCAGGACACCATGCAGTGCTTTCGTCGGGGAGACTTATGGTGGAAAATGCTGCCAGTATTCCATGTACCTCTAACACAGAGAGTGAAAACTAAAATTAAACTACCCCTTTATCCTGCACTCAAAAGCAAAGTGCCTGAACATTAAGCTACATACGGTAAATGCATTCATGGGAATTTCCCGGGTTTGAAGAGTTATGAAGAAAATCTAGTAGAGGTCAGACAGTTACAGAATTACATTTCACTGTCTGAAACTCTCTGCAATTATCAAACAGCCTACACACAGAATGACAGAATATCAGGGATTGGAAGGGACCTCTAGAGATCATCTAGTCCAATCCCCCTGCCGGAACAGGAACACCTACATCAGGTCACACAGGAATGCGTCCAGGCGGGTTTTGAATGACTCCAGAGAAGGAGACTCTACAACCTCTCTGGGCAGCCTGTTCAACAGTCCATTTATTGTTCTGCCTGTACATTGACTTATTCCCTTGGAGGAAAAGAATATTTTTTTTTCAGAATAAAATACTGTTGTAGGCAAAACTGTCTAGGGCTGAGGCATTTTCCTTCAGTTGCCATGAAACACAAACCTCTGAACACTGATTTGAGCATTGAGAAAGGGGACATAAGCTATTAAGTAAACCCTGACATAAAAAAATATCCTCTTTCTTCCCCAGTTACAATTTACCTAATTTTTACCAAATATTAAACTCAATCCATTCACATGGCTCTGGCAAGGTGATAGACAATATAGGAGACTGAAGGGGTGTACATAATGGATTTTGTCTGCTACCCTGTGCTTAGGATTTCTGCTGTCATATGCTTAATAGTTTGTTGCAGCTTTACATGACGGTTTCTAACCTTCTGTTCCTTAGTGTCCCTGCCCCAGAAGAGGCCACCCATGGACTGCAGTCCCTCAGGACTGTTCCTGAGCTAGCCTGATAGCCCATGGGCTAGGGTCTTTTGGGATTGTCCCTCTCCAGTGTGGTCCACCCATGGGTCTCTCCCAGAAGTGGGCCTGCACCACTGCTGTGCCCTGCCTACTTACAATCCACAACATATGTATGTTCAACCCTCTTTCCCGCAGAGGACATCTTTAACACTAGGTTACCTGAGTTCAGATTGTAACAGTCTGGACATAGCTTCATTAGAGATTTTTGGAGCAGAATCTTTTCAGGAGGGAATGCCAGAACATAGACTCTTGAAGTATTAACAAAAAAGAATGTAACAGTCATTTGGGAGTTGAATGTCTAACACATAACTTGAACACCAGCCTTCTTAGAGTGGTACTTGAAGGCCTTCATTTAGGTTAAACAATTTACTTCCAAGTCCTTCTGCATTACCCAACTTGGTAATGGGAAGCTACCCTCATACATGTTTAGGAGAAGGACTTTTTTTAAATCAAGCTCTTCTCAGACACACTTCTGCCAATATCTTTTGTCTGTTTTTACTAGAAATTTTTAATTGTTTGCAAAACAAAGATTTTCATGTAAACAAAGTACAGGAAAAAATTAACTTTGGGTAAAAAGACTAGTTGTAGAACAAAGAAATATTATAGTTTTAAACTAAAGAGCTCAGGATTTATTACTGACAACAGAAAAACTACACAAGTGTCTTCAGAGAAACAAAGAGGTAGAGACCTAAAAGAAGCACAAGTGTCAGAGGAATTAATAAATCAACTGCATGTTTCTAGAGGTTTTCACATACAGAATAACTGGGCAAAATTAAATGAGACTCTCTCAAGCACAGAGACAAAACTATACCAAAAAGCATACTTACAGGGGGAAAGAAAAACAGCAGAATAGTAATATAATACTGACATTAATAGTATTATAATACTGACATTTTAGAGACATGAAGATAAAGGCAGAAGAAAAAATATATCTTGTGTATGAAGGGCTTTTAAAGCAAACAGAATATTCAATCTCATTTTTTTTTATAAAAGCCACTTAACCCAGAAAAAGGTGCAAACTATATAATCTTAAAACTTTACATCTAAGGAGAGAAGGTAGCAATATCTGTGGAATGTGATGTAGAGGAGGACCAAGAAAGATTTAAAGCCAAAATTGAGGAGTGGAGGAAGAGAAAGGAGAAAAGAAAAAGGGCTGTGAAAAGAAATTCCAAGGATTTAAGAAGGAAAAATGAGGCCTTATTTTAGATATTTGGAAAGGGCAGCAGGTTAGCCGTAAGAGATGTCAGAAACTCTTTTGGAAACAGAATTAATCTCATATGATGACCCTACTAACAATGTTAGCAAATAGAAATATTTAGAAAATCGGTACCTCTCTTAACCAGAAAAATAAATTAAAGTTTCAAGAATATTTAAACAAAGCCTTGGGAGACATGAGAATTTTTAATTGTTTGTTTCTTTGAAACTATTGATATGAATATGACTACGTTAGTTCTTGAAAAACTAGACATTATTGCTCTAGATCTACTCACATATATATGAGTCACAGACAACTTGAGTAAAGTCAGTATAAAAACCTGTGGCTATAGAATCCTACTTAATATCAGCTACTTACTGATATATTTTTAGAGCCTGCTGGTTGCTGCAGTCAAGCACTGCGTGGCCATCTATACAGCCTTAATTTCTACAGCTAGCAACCATGTAAGGATATTGCTGTCTCTACACCTAAAGGACTTACCAAAAGTGGATGGCAACGAACTCCTGTAGTAGCATATATATACTGTATTAATGCCTATAGAGCACATGAAAGTCATGACATTCATGTATTTCTCTCAACTTAGGATACTCAGCTTTCTCAAATGTAACATTCCATGAAAGCAGTTTATTATTTTTCCGATTAATGGGTATAGAAATATTCCCAAGGTAAGAATTTGTCCCTTCTTTGAGCAATACCATGATGATGCTCGGGTCTATATTTCAGCCACAAGTACAGTATCTGCTATAAACAGAGTGCTATGTCACAGAGGCCATAAACATTAGACTCAAAGCTACTCATAGCCCAGGAAGGGAAGCAGAAAAAAAACAATAACAAAAACAAAAACAAAAACAAAACTGCTTGGAAGAAGACAACATCCCATAAATTTGCTATGGTATTGCTTGTGCATTTGGGAGGTGCTGGAACATGTCCAGAGATGAGCAATGAATCTGGTGAACAGTCTAGAGCACAAGTTTTATGAGGAGCGTCTGTGGTGACCGGGGTTGTTCAGCATGGAGAAAAGGAATCTGAGGGGAGACTTCATTGCTCTCTACAACTACCTGAAAGAAGGTTGTAGGGAGGTGGCAGCTGGTCTCTTCTGTCAAGTAAAAAGTGATAGAATGAGAGGAAATGACCTTAAGTTGCATTGGGGAGGACTAGATTGGATATCGGGAAACATTTCTTCACAGAAAAGTTTATCAAGCATTGAAATCATTTGGCGAGGGAAGTGGCTGAGTTACAATCCCTAAAGGTATTTAAAAGACATGTAAGATGTGGCTCTTAGTGACATGGTTTAGTAGCAAACTTAGGTTTATGGTGGGACGTGATGATCTGAAAGTTCTTCATCAACCCAAATGATTCTGTGATACACCTCTTGTTAGATTTTGCTATACAACACACACAGATTTCATGAAGGACAAATGTACATATTCTATTCCTTTTCCCCTAAAATAACAAAAAAAAAATAATAATAATTTGTTCTGAAACCAAGAAATAGCCCCTGAAATCAAGAAATTGTCCCTGAAACCAATGTTCATTTCTAGAATGAATTATTTAATTCTGCTTATCTGAGGATAAATGCTATTTCCACCAGGGATCTGAAACTCATGAGCCACATTCACAAACTGGCAAAGACAGTTATGAACATGTAAGACAAATGTTCCCTGAAGTTCATTCACTGCTTATTCATTTCAGGATGAATTGAACGTTCTGTCTTACGTTGCTCTCACTAATTGAGTGAGAGGTTAATGCAAAAAAAAATCTCAAGAACATTTACAAATATTAAATCCTCCTTCTAACATTCTATATCACAGGAGATTGTGCAATTATGTCATATTCATATCTAAATACCAGAGCCATCTCTTTGATTAAACCTTCCTTTATAATGGCATCTTATCATAAGCATTTTACTTGCATTTACTTGCATTCAAGATATAAATATATATGTAAGTCATGTAGTTCTATACATATGAAAATATAATGTTTAAATTGCACGGTCTTCTGGAAATATAAAATATTTTTCTGTAGCACAAGAAAAATTAAGTTACTATAATTTCAAATATTACAGTTGTCAGACATAGTTAATCACATTGTATTCTGTTCTTTTTTTTCCAATATAAGTTGTAAAATCATTGTCTGAATCTTTCTGATTGTCTGAATCGAGGGTGATGAACACCCTTGATGGCTGTCTGTCATCATCAAGGATTTAAGTATGGCTGTATTCTAAAACTTACCAGAATAGTGTTTGTGATCTTCCCCACAGCTCAGAGGACATTTTAATTCAATGATTTAGTTCTTAGGGTGGTCAGAGACATGCTTATGAAACAACATAGCACAGTGACTAGTATAAAAATCTCTCAAGCCGGCATGGTATTGTTGATGTTGGAGTTGAGAGGAAGCAGCTGGAAGACTTCCACTGCCCATGTGTGTCAGGACTGCTTGGGGTGTTTCCATAGGGCATCATTTAAGATTGCGCTTTGCAGGCATGTAATCACCTCACGCTGGTGAAGAACATAAAAACTCTTATTCTGAGATCAAGTTACCCCTGAAAGCCAAGCCAGAAGATGGATTTTGTTCCTTAATACCCGCCAAATATTTATTGACTACCTGGTAAAGGCTGGATTAAACATTAAAGGCAGTGGGGTTATCCAAATGTAGTTGCAGCATAATATACTATTCTCAACATCACATGAAATATAAAACCTATACCTCAGTCTAAATCCAGACCTAATTCACAGAGCTGGTATATTTGTGTGTGTGTGTGTGTGTTTGTGTGCACGTGCACGTATGATGGGGTGTGCACGTGTGGTTTGGGAATATGTGTGTTTCTGAGTGGATGTAGGTGTGTATGGAAGGTGTGTTTGTAGGAGGGTATAGGTGTGGGAGTATAGACGAGTGGGTATTTGCAAAGAAGCCTGTGCAAGTATGTGGGTACAGGGTCACATGGGTTGAGGGGTGTACATGTCTATAATTCTATGTGCAGACACATGTGTGCATGTAGGGATGTTTAGGTGCGTGTGCATGTAGGTGCAAATGTGTGAAAGCGTATGTGAGTTCCATAGAGTCATAGAACGGTTTGGGCTGGAAGGGGCCTGAAAGATCACTGAGTTCCAAATCCCCTGTCCCCATAGATAGGGACAACTCCCACTAAACCAAGTTGCTCAAAGCCCCATCTAACCTGACCTTGAACACTTCCAGGGAAGGGGCATCCACAGCCTCTCTGGGCAATCTGTATCAAGTGTCTCATCACCCTCACAGTAAAGAACTTCTTCCTCATATCTAATCTAAATCTACCCTCTTTTGATTTGTATGCGTGTGCAATGGTTTCTGTGTACAGTTGTATGTGTAGGTGAATGTGTGTGGCGTGTATAGGAGGTGTGTGCACAGAGGTCCGTGTTTCTGTGTCTGACCAGGGGTGTGTATTGCAGTTTGTAGGAAATATGGGTGGATATATAGGTGTGGGGTGTCACAGGGAGGTGTAAAGATGTGTGTGTAGGTGGGGGAGTGCAGAGGTGTTTGTGCAGGGGTTAGGTTTGTGTTGACAGGTGTCTGTAGCTAAGAGTGTGGGGGTGTGTATGTGTGCACACACACAAAATGCAATCCAAGCATATGTAACGGTATTTAATGGAATATAGATTTTCAGTGTAGCAGTCCATTTTCAAATAAGCACTTTTGACAGAATTGAACACTGATTTATACTTAAAACTAATTTAGGCTTTGCTGACATTTCTGTGGCATTTACTTTGCCATAGTCTGAACAATTAGATATGTATTTGGAGAAGCAACGAGTATACAGGGTGAGCATTTACAGATTATCCATTGACATTGATTTATTTAATTTCACAAGGAAACTCTCCTTTGAGAGAAGCCATGGTGTCTCTAGTTTAGTGTCTTGCATTAGCCTTGGATTTATCCAGAAAGGGGATCTTCTATGTTTTCCAGTGCCAACGTAATTTTATAACTCAGCATTTTCTAATGTATTACCATGTTCAATGGAGAACTGTCTTCTGGGAGGCTATTATGTTGTACCTTCTAGTTCAATTTACTAGACTGCCATTTATCATGTAACTAAGACCTTACTATAAAATATATTAAACTAAGACAAAGTTTTCATAACTATTCCCTTTAATACACAGTAAAAGAGAAATTTGGACTTGAATTCACTTGATGATACAATTATAATATTTTTAAAAAATCATCCATCCAAAGCTGCCTCTGTTCAGGAATAAGTTACAATATTTCAGTACAGATGGAAAACAAGAGTATAGAAGCAGGACTTTTAGCAAAAGAAGTTATCTGTGTACTCAAGAAAAAGAGAGAGAAAGACAACACTGAAGCAGCAATTGTCCCCAGGCTCATATTTTTCAAGGGGAAGAAAAGTAGAGCTGAAGGTGCATGTCTGAAAATACAGCTAGAAGATCCTTGGCATGGTATGAGAGATGAGCACAGGAACTATGTTGTAATGCTGAGCAGCTAGTTCTACTTGCAGATCTTTAGGAGCTACCAAAACTTGATATACATCTTAACTAAATAGCACAATGAATTATTGACCTGAGTGACAAGGCACAAAATTTACCCTATCTTACTTTATCCCCTAAATGTTTCAGTTGTCAGGCAGTTCTTGTTAAGTAATAAGGACAAGGACAGGATGTTTATCACAGAGCACCTGTAGCTACTTCAAGGAGGGTTGCTTCATAGAATTACATCAAGGAGTTCCAGGTGCAAAAAGATCCAAAGATCTGCCTGAAGTATGCTGTTATGAAATCTCCACACCATACAAGCTGCAACAGCTCTCTAATAAAAATGTAGGAATGGAACACTCTTAATCTATGCCCCATTTAGACCCAAGAGATACTGACTAGCCAGCCATCTCTTCCAATGTTGCTGATTTTCTCACTACTGAGCAGCGGCAAGTATTGCAAAGTTAATACTTCTCACATACTGTATTCTGCTTTTTATTGAGGATCATGGATCTGATATCTTGACTTTGAGCAAATGCTTATCCAAGATTATTTTTCTCAATTGACACCCAAAATTCATAAGGGTTTGTTTGATAATGAACAAGGAAATGAAGCAATGGAATAACCATAATGCAATTTTGGTGGGAAAAAAAAAAAGGGCAGACGGGTAAAATATAAGAACATTCTTAATCAATAATAAAGGGCAGATAAGTATCGCTTCTCCTTTGCACAAATGCGGTGTTTCCCTAGGCAAGCATTGTGAGTTGGTCCCAAATGAGGCAAAAGAAGTGTTAACTTCAACAGGAGTACAGAGAACCACTCTTTGTACTTGACAGAAAGATCTTCTCCCTCTGCCCATGAATGAACAGTTATGATCAGTTGTAACAGATGAATTATTTACAGTGAAGAGAAACAAACTTATCATTACAAAAAAAAATATCACTAGGTAATGCTGCAGCTCCTTTCACATGGAAGGCAGGTACTAATTGCAAACTCATAGAATTTTTTCATCAGAAAGTTAAATTAAGGGTCAAGTTAGACATGTAAGATACACATCTTTAAATGACAACATAAATTGCTATCTTTCTGAAAGCACTTATGCCATTAAATTTTACATCCAGAAATTGTTGAGAATTCTTTTTTTTCTTATCATTCTGGTACACACCATGGAGCTACTGGCGAACTCTTCCTTTGTTGTTGAAGAACATAAAACATGTTAGATGCTTGAAAAGGAAACCTAAAAATTCTTGTGCTGAGGACTATAACTAAGACTTGTTGATGAACCTGCCTGAAACCCATGCAGTTTTCACCACTGAGACACTGTTCAGGTCACTATAATAGGAGAGGCCAGGCTGTGTCAAACCAACCATCCACCTCCTCAAATTCCCAGTCTTCTGTAGTGGTCTATGCGAGTTATCTTGAAAAGAGTATTAAAAAATAACAGGCAGTTTATAATTGTTTCTCCAGTATATTCTCACACTTTTTAGCTGTCTGCAACTGAAGGTCTTCCTGAGCTCAAGGTGATTTCTTCCTGTTTAATACCTTTTGGAAATTCTAATTACCCGTTAATGTGCAGACCTGGAATAAGATGTATGACTTACTCCACTTAACATATTTGAGAGAAAATTGTTAACAAAGACGTGAAAACACACAACTGCCCATGTTGCATAGGATCAAAAGACCATTTATCCCTGTGGTCTGTCTCTAAGAACAGCCCAAACCAGATTAATATATGACATTTTCCCTTAATAGTCTTGTAGCTTCAAACCGTTTTCAGGCTCAAGAAGTTTCCAACATGGATGTATGCTCAGTAACCTTCAATAGCTTTCTGTTCCGTGACCTTGACCAAAGCTCCCCCTGAAACTACATTTTAGCAACTAACATTCCCGAGATCCTTTGGTAACTGATTCAACACCTTTATTACCAGATGCATGAAGATTCATCTCCTGCTTAGTAGAACTGTTTCCTAACAGCTTTATTTGATGAGAAACTCTAAGCGTGGAATGAACTATACTACTTGAAAAAGTGTAACATGGAAATCAAAAATATCTTTCGGGAGGAAAAACAAAAAATTAACAAAGTGAATGTGGTCAATGGCATTTTGATACTGTAATTACAGAAACCATACCTTTAAGTTATTTTTGCAAATGAAATACGCAGAAATGTCATGATCTCAAACAAAAGAGATTAAACCAGATTAAGCACTTCTGCCACAGGCTCTATAACAACACTTCACTAAAACAAGAGAGAAAGTGGGGTGTCTTTGTGTGCTCTGAAGTGAAAACTAGATTAAATTCTGTTTCGGCAGAGAAGAAAACCTAATAACCAACTCCTGGGCAGAGATTCAAAAATACATTAAAATACAGATACAGAAAACACACACTGTACAGGATCCTGATGATATCCATACTTCTCAAGAACAAGGCATACCTCAAAACCTATAATGATTCAAATATGGAACAATAGCACTTAAAACTTTAATGTAATAAAATACCAAGTAATTTTTAGGGGAACAAAAAAGAAACAAAACTCCCTCCTCCTTTGGACTGAGTCCTGGCGCCACTGGTTGAACAAGGAACCACAAGCAAAGCATATTTACAGCAGGCTTTCCAGACTGCAAAAGCCAAGAACCTTTTCTGTAAACTGAGGCCTCAATACACCCCACACACTTTACATTGCAGCTATGTGCATTTAATAAAGCTTCACATTCACATTTTTATTTTGCTCGTTACGTTGTTTATATTACTCTGCATTAACTTCCTCTTTGTAAAATCCCCTAAACTGCTCATAAAACTGCCTTAAAAAGAAGTAAAGTGATCCAGCTTGGAGATCACAGAAGAGAAATGGGGCCATTTTTCATTAGAAATGTAAAGAACAGAAGAGAAAAATAGTGTATCACTGATTGCTGTACAAGACCTGCCAGCAGATACAATTCTGGACTTTGGATTCCCAGGATGGTATTTGAGAGAAGCTTTCATGGAAGTTTAGTGAAAACAAGGAATCCATATACAACCAAATTTTGATAAATCTCACAGATCTGAAAATCGTCAGACATCCTGAGTTCCCTTGGTAGCTATGCAGATGTATCCCTCTGCAACCTGACACAGAGTCGCTCATGTGGAAAAGGATGTAAGTAAGTAACATATTGAAAAATTACAACCATAATCCAAAAATCAGGAGGAAATACCTTAACTTATATTTATCATGAAAGAATACGGAGGTAACAGAGATGACTGTCCTCGAACAGCTATTCCAGATAGAGATTTATCCTTAAGTCTCTATTTGCATCAGCCGTGGTTCTAAAAGAAGCTTAGGTGACAACAAGCCCACATGGCATGATCTGCTACAAATATTGCAAAGTTTCTGTTTCTTTCTCTTTAGAAAAAGTACAAATATAGTCCTTTTGTGTTCTCATTTAAGCAATCTCTCCTAGGATCTGCACAGACCATCCCCATAAGTAAGACTCAAAGTCTGGTACTACAAGCAGAGAGGATTAAACTACCATTTGGCAGAAATATTTCTGTAGTCAGGCTTTTGGATTTTTACCACTTCCCTTGCTGGCTTCCATTCTTCCCCCCATCCTTGCTTATATACATACTGGACATTTAACTCATGCTGTGAAACAACATCCCTCCAAAGAGTACATTAGGGCAGAAAAGAAAGAAAGGGGGAAAAAAACCCCAAAACTCAATTTTACTTTCCAATGCTGTGCAACAAACAAGCCACTAAATGATTTTGATTCAGCAGAAAACAGTACACAAACTATTGTTTATCCTGTGGAAATGAGTTATCTTCTGCCCAGATACCCACTGGAGTTCTACCTACATTGCTCTGGCTTCATTAATTAACCTTGGCTGGCAAGTCATCATATGCATTTGATGGGAACATTTACAATTATACCCTAGAAAGCTGTTAATCAGAATATGGGTATTGAAAAATTGTCATAAAACACAAATTGTTCAATCTGAACAACATTCAAAAGCCAATAATCACTGAAACAGATTATTAAGGCTCTAGGCTTTTGTCTCCATCCATTCTGACTCACTCTGAACTACGCCATTGGATTCTTAAACCATAATTGTTTTGCAGGAAGCTTAGATAATTAAAAAAAAAAAAAAAACTGGACTGAACTTCACTTTAGATTTGTAACTGGTAATTTCAAAACTAATGATATGGCACAGATCCACTTTTGAATAATCAGTGGAACACATTCTAAGGATGCCTGAGTTTTGGCAGAAAGCACTCAACAACTTCATGAAACTGGGTTCCTTTGAAGTGACTCTCGATGAATATTGAAAATAACTAGATTTTTCAGTCAAATTTTTTTCTAAGGGTCATAAGAGAAATAACAGGGAGAATAACAGGGCAACATGCCAAAGATCTGAGATGTTTATGCAGAAATGTCAGAAGTCAGGAGAATAAACAGGAAGAACTTTCAAGTCTTTAGAATCAACCAAAATTATTGCTGAATCCACATCACAAAAACTGGAAATAAATTGCAGGAGTGGAATTGGTGTGGAGAGGTGCAAAGAACATGTTGGGGAAATAGAGCACAGAGAAAAAAAGAAAGTATTATATTTTAAATCAAGAATGCATTCTGAAGTTCAGGAAGAATTGAGAAGAAAACTTTTGAGTATGTCTGAGCAAATACAAAATGTGAAAAAAGCAAGGACAATCACATCTTGTTGCAGACTACAGGTCACTCAAGTAGAGGGATAAATGCCTGATATTTTTCCCTTAAGTAACTAGTAGAGGCATCCAGAATAAAAGAGTTGATAGTAGTGGGGACTTCAAGACATCCAAAGGCAAGGAGGAGAAAAGACAAAAAGGAGCATATAGACAGTCCAACAAGATTTTTGAGAAGATTTCTTAAGTGAGAATGATTTGTATTTAACTCTAAGTAAAGGACAGATGAGTCAAGACACAGAAGCCAAATTAGTGTTCATAAAATCACAAATTCTTATACAGAAGAAACAAGAAATACTGGAAAGGACCAGTGGAACTGTGTAAAGGGTTCCTTTAAATCAGAAAATATAAAAGGGATTTTTAAAGCAATCTAGAAATAAGGACTTGGGAAGAATGATTAGTCATAGTGTAGAGGAATTACAGAAACACATGTGGATAAAATCAGAAACGGAATGAGTTATAGTTAGCGTGGATTCAAAAGACAGTAAAAACATGTTCCCCATAAAATTTATGTTTAAAGAAAATTTCAAAAGTAAGGTACATACTTAACTGGGAAACAAAAAAAAAAAAAAAAAAAA
>VXBJ01003622.1:135611-159310 GCA_013400055.1 Nycticryphes semicollaris
CCACATGTGTGCATTCAAGGTTAAATGACCAGCAGCTGTGTGTCTGTAGGGTTATGTGCCTCTGAATTGCAGAGGCATGTCTAAATGACAGTCAAGCAAGATACTTGACTAGCTACAGCTTCTTACCTTCACTTAAAACCAAGGAGCTGGAACATAGGCAAAAAGTTAAGTGGGCTCATATCTAACTGAAAAATTGTCTGCCTGTGGCCTCCACTGTCAAACCAGAAGAGAAGCTTCAGTAAGATCTCACAGGCCTACTGTCTTTGATTTTATTCTATAAAATATTTTAATTAGTAACCTGAATGGTACATTAAGTTATGAATATCAAACTTGTAATTCCAATGCAGGAGGTACCATAAGCATCCTGAGGAATGGACTGAGTCCAAAGTGACATTCACAAACAGGAGAAAATGTCCAATATCAAAAAAGATGAACTTTAATAATGTCTGACATATGCAAGACTAATTTTACTAAATGTTACTAAACTTAATGTTACTTAATATTTAAAAACCACAGTAGTACAAAATGAGGAAAAACTACGCAGGCTGCAATACTGCTGAAAAAAATCTGGCTACCGCAGATAATAAAAAATACACTGTGGATCCTTAAGATTTAACACCCAAAGAAATCTTACTGGAGCTATCATACTGTACTGAGATAGCAAGAGAGGATTAATTTGCTCTACCAGATGTTGGTGAGGACTGGAAATAATTATTCTGCTGATTAAGTGCCAAGGTCCTTGTCCAACTTTGGGCACCACTGAAAAAAATGTGACCAACAGATCCAAATGCAGCAGGAAACATGAGTCTTAAAGAAAAATTGTACAAGCAGGTTTAAGTATAAAGTGACATAGGTAAGCATAACGTATAAAAGGTTGACAGAGAACATCTGTTTTAATTGCTACTATGTGAAAAAGGAGAAATCAGCCCAGACAATTTTGGTTAGAAACCAGGCAAGCATATGTTATTTTGAGCATAGGTAAGCAAAGGAATACACAACATATTCACTGGAGATTTTAAGGAGCGGGGTAAATGCTTCTCAGGTTTGAAGTACACAGTCTGATTTAGAGCATGAGCTTGAAGAGCATCACCTCCTGTTGGCTTTAAACTTAATTTTTTTCCTGGACCTATAATTTTTGTTATTATCCTACAACTGAAATATATGCAAGGATTTGGTAGATTTTTTTTTTTCAATTTGAAAGATATTTAAGCTCCTAATATTTTAAAAATTAATTCCTAGAAAATTCCTAGATAATTTTTACACCAGCCTGTTCTTCCCAGATACAAGCTTGATAAAAACAAAATAGCTGCCAAGATTAGTCTTGAAATTGGTGGAAGAGGAAGGAGAATAGAGTAAAACTTGCTGGACACAAAGTACCCATCTCATGGCAAAAAGAAAAGGCAAAATGAAAAAAACTGACAGAGTAGGGGTAAGCTATGGCTAATTCAAGGGACTCATGATACTAGCAGGTCTAAGATTCCTTTCCCTAGGTCATGGAGGAAAGTACCCACACAGATTAAGCTTTCCTTCAAAGGCCTAAAGCAAAGCATTGAGTAAAAACTCCTTTGTGTAGCCTAAGCAGACATAAAACACTGAGAGCAAGTAAGAACCTGGAATTTATCTTTTTCATATTTGAAGCTGACAACTTTCTTTTAAAGCCCTTCCTGATTTAACACCCTTGAATTTGGTTTTAATAGCTGTTAAAAAAAAAGCACTGTCATGATGCGTCTTATTCCAATAAGAAATACTCTGTTTCCTTTTCCACTCCCTTTCCCTACCCAAAAGTGGAAAGCTAATATGCAATTGTCAGCTCTAGACACCCGCTGAACCTAGATTAGGCCTGAAGTCATACTGGCAGGAGATGAAAGTAAATTCTGATCACACTCCAGAGTCTGCTTTAATCTGGGAGAAGGGAGAGGAGATAAGTGGGCGTGTTAATTCCTGAACTTATTTTCTTCTGTTCATCTTTGCACTGGAAAAGAGGTGAAGCTGGAAAACTTTTTTAAGACAGGCTTGCATACAATGGAGAAAACTGAAAATGCCCCTAAACCTTTTCCTGTAAGAAAATGTAGAGGTGGAATATTAGTATCTCTAAAATTTTGCAGAAGAATTTTTCACTAACAAATAAAAATGATTGACGAAGATAATGCAGCTAACGGTAGTAAAACAGAAATATAAGAAGCATGTTTCTTTTCTGTATAAGCGGTTATATTTTTCCAATACTAGATTATTTATATGATTAAGTAGCCAAATATTAACATCTAAAAATACTTAACCTGCACTTACATTAATTACAGTCATGCTGGCATTTTGGTTCCCTCAAAAAAAAAAGTTGAACAACTTGAATAAATTAATTTTGACTACAGGAAAAATCCTGTGGCTATTACACAGGCATTATCCCAAAACCAAAAAGTTTAACCCTTGTCTGTTTGAATTCTGTCCTATCCTCCTGTTAACAGAAGAGCCCTTTCTCCATTACTTTCCTATAAAGGAAGGTAAATCAGTCTATTTTAGTGTTTCTTCAACTGAGACTAGGTTTAGGTGGTTCTCACCTAAAACTATTAATCTCGTCTAAACCTCCAGTAAGAATTTGCTATGACGTTACTTAACTTCTTCTAAGTGATCCAAACATAAACAAATCCACACTTTCTGCACATTTAATTGACCATTGGCTGGTCCAGCTACAGAATAGCATGCTCCACAACTGTCTGGAAGGTGGACAGCCCAGAGACACGACCTGACCCCTACCATTTCCTATTTCATATACACTTTATTCCTTTCAGTTGCTGACATACCTTTTGCAATGTTTTCCAATAGTTTTCTATTTCTAATCTTTCTGGATTTCTAAAAAGGGCATAGATCTCAATCTGAAAGCACTTCATGGAAGCGTAACTATTTGTAAGAAACACAGATTGAAATACAAACCTTGTATGAGTCTGAGGATAGGAAACTTTTTCCCCAACCCCCCCAGTTTTATTATTCCTGTATCATCAGCTGCACACCCTTCATCCACTTTAAATGTACTGCCACTGGGACAACTTCAATATAGATCTCATATATCATGAAGAAAAAATTCTGCAGGAAAATTATACTAATTCACCAGTGTGGATGTGGGGGAATGTGGGTGTGGGTGCATGTAAAATGGTGTGTCTTAAATTGAAATAGTAATTATGTTTTTCTTTGTTTCAAGTTACTGGCTTTTTGCCCAAGTTTTCTCCCCACTAATTTGTCAAAGTGGGTAATTATCTCACTGGCATGAGCACTTAATAAGCATTAAAATAATTTCTTTCTGCAGTGTAGGTAACTCTGAAATGATGATACACCCTCTTTCCCTCTTCCAAGATGAATCCATTACTTATCTGATAATTTTTTCTGTTTTAGCTGACAGTGTCATGTAGTTCCAGTCCCTCCTAGACAGTGTGTAAGTGTAATCCACCTTCTCATAAAGAAATTAACTCTGCAGAGTGGCTATGTGTTGCAAAAAAATAGAACAAGCTGAGTTGTTTTGGAATTACTATCCATACATTTTTAGCTTTCTTGTCTTCTAATGTTGTGAAGATGAAACAGGTTACTAAGCATTTCCACTACAGTAGTTATGCTATAAAAGAATTATGCAACTATAAAAACATATACAAGCAATCCAACCTTAAAAACCCACACTCTTCAGCCAAAATATCTAATACTGAGTGCAATCATATTAGCACTGGTGACAGCAATGCTGCTGCACCCTGTCATCAGAGCTGAAGTTTCTGCCTCGCCTCTTCCACTCAGGCTTGTCTTGACTTGTATTCTGTAGTCCCTTCAAGATGGGCAGGGGCTGAAGTCACCTGTGTCTCACCAGAAGTGATCCCTGTCTCTTCAGCAAAGGGCCAGAGAAAAGAAGAAGAAATTGGACAGATTTTCCACTCCTGGCAATGAAGAGCTGAAAGGTGGGTTTATGCTGCTGTGGAATCCCACAGCCCATGGGAGAGAAATCACACCCCAAAGTCCCCAACAGAACATCTAGAGGAAGAAAACAAATCTTACCCCTTCATTCACAAGGGAAGCAGTTTACTTGAGAGTTGGAACCAGACAAGGGAGATGGGAATAAGAAAGAGGACTTAAGAGGTATCTTCTATCAACCTCTGGTGTACCAATATTTTTTCACGCGTATTATGAGAAGTCCAAATGGTATTTCCAGTTACTAATTTTGTCTTCGTTTTTGTGTCAAATAATCCTGAACTGTACGAGAAAGAAGCCAGTTATCTTCCTACCCATCCCAGAACTGAACCAAGCACCCTCTTTATTTTAATTTTCTTTCTTTGGGGTTGTTTTTTGTGGTGTTGTTTGTTTTGTTTGGGTTTTTTAAAGTGATTTATGGATTTACAGAAGAAGATAAGCCAAAGATAAGCCAGGAGCTATTTTTTCTTCCTAAATTGATTTGGTTTATTGTATATGATCATGACTATGACTGAGAAAACACATTCAAAAAGAAACCTCAAGCTTTTAATTTCACACTTGTAAAGATAAACACCACCAGCAAGTGAAGAATTACTACCAGTTATATCCCGATATGACCAGTGTAGCCCTCTGTGTGTGTGTCTTCCTTTGATGTTGATGGAAATTAGTTTTTCAGTTAATTCATGAGAAGAGAAGCATACATATTTCAATTTCAACTCACAAGCTAAAATCTCACAACCATATAAAAACTCTCTACTAAATGTAGAACGTATGAGCTTTAAAAGAAAGATATATCACACAATCTTTCCGTCAAGTAGGGAACTAGTGTTGACTTATCACCTGTCATTCTCCATTAATGATACCTGAGTATAAATACTACAATTTTACATATGAAGGGAGGAAGAAGGAAAAAAGCAAAACCAAGAAAATTATAGGACTCTTACAAAAATCTAATTTCTAGTTATAGTTTTGAACTGTAAATCTTGAAAAGTGAGGTAAGAAGAAGAACAACAAATGAACGGACCAATTTTAAAAAAAAAAGTTGGAACCTAGGAATGGGTTTGCTTAAGCGTTCCCATTTTTATGCTAATTATGATTCTACTCTGTGCAGCTTCATAAGAGGCATCACTGCATTCCAGGATTACTGCCCCAGTGATTTCCAAAGCAAAGTGTGCTCAGTTTACACTCAAGCTCTGCAAATTTAACCTGTAACCCAATCATCAAAATGAGATACTTCCTTATTGTATAAAAATCAAGAATAAAGATGAGCAAAATTCTGCTGTATGTGACACTTCAGAAAAATCTATCATCTCCATCAGCATAGCAGAGATTGTATTGATGCTTTGTTATTAAACAAAGTAAAATATGAACCATAAGGACAGAAGATAAATCAGCTGAGGTGGATGACAGAATTACAAGTTTAGCAAGTTATAACTGTGTATGTTTTAGAGTGGTAAATGTCCTCTAACTTTAGCTGAAATCACCATCTCCATCTGGCTCTTCACTGAAGTTCAACTGGAGCCACTGACACAATTACAGGTTGCTTGTAGAACACTATGAAAAGCCCTGTGGGTTTACTCAAACGAATTTCAATAGCAATATATGCTAAGCTAGTTGACTTCAGACAAAACAGGTTGGCAATGTTCACAGGTTCACTACCTGGAATTTCCCTGGCAGAAAGTGTCTGCAGATATAGTACATGGAGCAGATATAGTATACCGTGCAGATTCTGTCTTAGTATGAATTATATAGCAAACACTCTACTTAATAAAGAAAATTTCCACCTCCCTTACTGCCACATACAATTTTAAAAAAGTAGGTCTTGACCTCTGAAATTTCTGCATTTTATACTATTCCATGTCAATGGCTTGGAAACTGATATGCAACATCTACTTGGCAATCACCATAAATACCAAATAAACCCAGCCAACTAAAAAAAAGATAAACTGCTGTTTTCTAATTGCTATTTTCCTGCCCTGATAACATTCTATATTAGTGAGAACAAGCAGAAATACCAAATAAAACACATCACTTTTAAAAATTGTTAGGAAGCATATTTTTCGCATGATAAAAGAAACATGTTAGTACTGATCAACTGACCTAGCTAACCAGATGGCTAACCAGAAACCTCTCTGCCTCAGTGGGAACACAGTTAAAGAGCTTTCCTAAAACATGAAAGACAAGAAGGTGACGCTGTCCCCTTTCATGGTCAGATAAATGGCATCACTCCCTCATGCATCTCTGATGTTAGATTTTCAAGAGATGAGATGGCAGCTGAGCAACCAGCAGTTAAATAAATCCTTGCATGTAAAACCAGATAGGTCCATCTTACCTCAGACAAGACTCAGCCATATAACTTTTCAGGAACAGTTTGAATTTAAAATAGTAATCATTTGCTACTACTGTTTCATGAAGAAAAGATCACATGTACCAAGAGTCTTTCCTCTGAAGCTGAAAGATACAGCTTCATAAATATTGAGAAAATACTATATAATGTGTCTCACCAAACTTTTTGGACAAACCTTTCTGATCTGGTCATGAATAGTGAACTGGAATGTCCCTCTGTTATGGGTGTACCAAACACCTATAACAGAGAACAACAAAGAGTTAAATATCAACAGTAGACTTGTACTCCCAATTGGACTTGTACTACTTGAACTTCAAAGTCTTCAAAATGAAAGCTCATATCACAATCCCAACTGGCACATTCATGAGTAGAAATATATTTTATTATTTTTTTAAATTAATTTTAGGGTAATGTTTACAATATTCTCTCAAACTCAATCTGTAATTTCTGATGATAAATTAGTGTGTCTTCACAGCACTAGGAACTGATAAAGCCCTGATATAGACTAACAATCTTCTATGACCTAAGCCAGAATGCTTCTCTCTCTAACACTGGGTGTAAATACATTTAAAGAGAGAAAATGTAACAAGTATATTTGTATTTATATTTCCATGCACTAGAAATACAAAGAATGTAGTCTAAGCAGCATACAAAAGAACTTTAGAATTGGAAATTTATTCAGATCTTCCTTGATTATACATTTGGAAATAGCTTTTCAAGGGTAAAGCTAAAAACTTATTTTAAACACTAAAAGAACAGCAGGACACACGATTTTTTTAAGTTACCAGAACAAATTATAATCAACTGCAAAAGTTCTATTTTAGTTTTCCACATTAAAAGTGAATATACTATTTTGCCAGAAAGACTGAATAATCCAACAGTGATTGCCTTAAATGTTAGTTTCACTTTTTAATGTTCTCGTATAATTTTCTACCTGGTGTATTACTGTCTGAAAGGAAATTCAANGCTCTGGACAGTTGAATCATTCTCACAGCAGATAAATTTTTCTGACTGGTGATTATTCTGACAGGGGGAAAAAAGGCACTGTGTGTGACAGGGTCCTTTTCGTTTCATTACAGGCACAACAATCTGTNAATTGGAAATTTATTCAGATCTTCCTTGATTATACATTTGGAAATAGCTTTTCAAGGGTAAAGCTAAAAACTTATTTTAAACACTAAAAGAACAGCAGGACACACGATTTTTTTAAGTTACCAGAACAAATTATAATCAACTGCAAAAGTTCTATTTTAGTTTTCCACATTAAAAGTGAATATACTATTTTGCCAGAAAGACTGAATAATCCAACAGTGATTGCCTTAAATGTTAGTTTCACTTTTTAATGTTCTCGTATAATTTTCTACCTGGTGTATTACTGTCTGAAAGGAAATTCAAACAGGTGACAGCTGTGGAGTTTTCTCTGCCACAAGTATATATTAAAAAAAAAATGCTTTGCAAAGACACTATGCTATTTAAAATGAGACTCTAAGGCACCACAAGAAGAAACCCTTTATAAATCCAAGCGTACACTGTATACAGTGTAAGTATACATACTGTAAGTAATTCACTTACAGTACTGAAGAGAGATGTTGTTAAATTCTACTAATCCATTCTTGGCATGAATTACAAACAGGCAAGATAGTTTACAAATACAGGTTATAAGCGCTGTTGCTAAAGCTGCCATTCCTGTGATCTCAGGCAAACTCTCAANAACATTTTTCTTTAATTATGATAAAAGACAGTAACTTAATCATGCATAAATCCTGTTCAAGCCAACGTAAGAAAATAAAGGGGTTAACTTTGGAGACAAAATGCTAGATATGTGACCTCTCAATGGCTACACTACATAATATACCACTAAAGCTTAGACTAGTGAAAAATCGTTCATTTCTCAGATATGCACTAGGACCTCTAGAAATACTAATTTAAGCCAATGCACAATCATGGGGGTTTTTTGATTACTATGTTTTGCCTAGAACATAACTATGCAGATATAAATTATCTTGACTTTGACTCCAATAGCATAGCCATATGCACAGCTGCTGCCAAAGAAAAACATTTTCTTTGTAATATGCTATTTTTTCAGAAACTCTGGAGACCAGCACCTCAATTTGCCAAACAAGTTGGGAAAAAATTTAGAGGTTGGGACTGATACCAAGAGAGAAAGCTACTACCTACATTGTTGGGCTATCTGACACGTAATACAGGCAAGCCATATATGAAACCTACTCAGAATACAATCAGTATAGCCAAGTCTAAGAACTGGCGCAGCAAATTACAGTTTTAACTGTTTTGTTGTTGGAACCAAAACTTACCTTGGCCAGCTAAACTGCAACAGAACTGGTCACTATTCACACAGAAACAACTGTGAATTATTTTTAAGCTGTGAATAGGCTGTCTGTATTTTAACCCACTCCAATGAAGCATGTTCAAGCAGGACACCAAATCCACCCATCTTCTCAAGGAGTTTAATATGCCAATATGCCAAATGATTCATCCTTTAGAAAACTGGAAATGTGGGAAGAAGAGGGAGAACATGGTCTCAGTGGAATAAAGCAAGAGGATGCACCAGCAAACTTGGATGCAAGGGAGCCTAGAAATAGGAACAGGTGAGCAGTAGTTATGAGAAAGACATGTAGAGATCACAGTATGACAGACTAAAGAGTTAAGATATCTTTGGGATGGAAGCATGAGCTGCTGTTAGACATAGTGGGGAGAGAACAAGGGCAAGAAATCTGGGAGTCACTCGAAACACGGATAGGACATGAAGAATGTATTCTAGCTGAACAGGCATTGAATCTTACTGAGCAGAAAAGACCAGAGGCAGTTTGTTGGCCCTGAGAACAAGTGAAACAGCATGTATGATGCTCATGTACCTGGAATCTCTCCTCTCACTCCCAAGGAGGCTGGCCTTACCAAAGGTAACCTTGGGTACACACCTTGCCAGATGATCCCCCTGCCCCAGCATTATACTCCTGTAATGTTGGATTTAGACTGACAGCCTAGTTTTACTATGGCAGAAAGCATACTCCTCAATAAACCACAGACAACTGCAAGCTGGCATCCAAGCTTCAACCTAGATTGTGTTTTGCTTATGGTAAGGGGATGGCTGAAGCTGCTGGAGTAAAAAGATGATGGACGTTGTGGAAAGATAACAGCAACAAAATTTCACCATTAAAGACAACATAGGGGAGGTCACAAGGAGTCCCTTAAATGTGGAGGAATGGGAGAATCCCACATAAGACCTTGGTGGGCAGAATACTTGGATTGTATAGGTTTATGCAACAAGGACAATATGCAGATCATGCAAAGTACACAAGTGATCTATTACTCCCGTAAGAAGTAGCTGCCACTACCAAAGACAAGGTCCATCAGTCATCACACTGAGCTTCCCCACTGAATCTTTCCAGTCGTGTCTGGTTTGTAGTTAATACCTTCTTTGCATAACTAGATAGTAGCTTTTTAAGACTACGATGTCACTATGTGGAAAAGATAGATTTGGTTAATTGATTAAAGGTGTTTCTTAAAGCTGAATAAAATGTTGAATTTTCAAACTACAGATATCAAAAGGAAGAAAAATCCTTTGGGTTTGAAGTTTGGGGTTTTTTTGGCCAGTCTGGAGTCTATTATTTCAGGCAGTGTGGACCTGCCTCTGGCTATAGTTACAGAGTAGACTTTAAATGAAAACTGGTGTTCGACTGCATAATATTTTGTGCACCTGGGGAAAATTTTTATCCAACCAACAGCCAGATCTGTGACCACCAAATATGTTGAGGACTCACTTGCACTATGTTCAATGGAACCTTTGAAAGTGCCAGCAGACAATAATTGTCTTTAAGCTAGCTTCTTCTTTTCAAAATTTATGGATAAAGCTTAGCAGAAGAAGTATTATTTTGAATTAGAAACCAGGATATTCACACAGCATGGTGAAATTTGCTACACAGTTAATCTCACAGTATGCATTTTCAGTATGTTTTTTACAATGAAGTGTAGGTTTACATGCATCACACTTGCAAGTAGTTTTCCCCATTACGCATTTAATAATTTTAAAACTTAGGGATGAAATATTTTAAATATAAAACTACCCTTCTAAAAATCATATACAGACCTACTCATGCACATCTATGTTCTCTCCAGAACAAGCATTCATGATATGCAATACAAGCTTTGCAGTAATTCAGCATCCAAATGTCAGACTCTTACAGATGTGTGATGCTGTACAGGGTCATGAGTGGAACCAGCAATGTCTCCTTATCAGGACCAATATTCTTCATTTATATGGAAAGCTTAATATATAAACAAATACACATTCCTATGCTGTTCATATTAGTGTGCTTCTAGATCTAACTATTGCATTATTTGAGGCAGTGGAGAAGTTTTAGTTAATGCAAACTAAATCAGAACCATTTAAAGTATAGATCACTGTCTATTTTTCTTTCCTGAAATAAAATAAAATACGATAGCCACTTCAAATACGTCCAGAGCTAAATTAGAATTTACACTGTCTCTCCACCCACATGTTAAAGAGCTCCATTTGTGAAAGAACTCTATTAAAGAACATCTCTGTTACAGAAATGCATTTTAGGTACCTTCCAAATTCTGAGATAATTAACAATTTATGCACTGGAACACAGCTGTCTCAAGCCATGTCAAAAAGCATCCTCAGCACATCATCAGCGCTGCTCTGGTCTTTAGCAACATACTTCTTGGGGTAATGGGTTTTTGAAGGAACTCAGTCTATAAATTACATCTGACAAATTGATTTTCATTTTGTCTTCTAATGTAAGACCAGAGATGCCACATAAATTATATTAGAGAGATTAATTCTTGTCCCCGAGTGACCACTTTGCCTGGACTATGCTAAATCCAGTATACCAGCCATTCTTTAGTACTTCAAACCTACATTGTACATTCACGGGTAACCCAACCTGAGCCAAAGGAAAGTTATAAAGGCCACCTGGAAACATGAGCTAACAACTCTGCTGAGAAAACCATCACAAAAGCCCATGAAAAACTTGTTAAAGTTGCCAAGAACAAATTTGAAAATCCAAATCCTAAATATTTCTGAGGAAACCTGATGCAAAAGCAGGTCTACTCTGATATCATCTTAATGGGAATAAAATTTTCCAGAATGTGTAATGTTAGAACATTGTAGCCTTACTACATGTCATGATTTAGCCTCAGACGGCACCAAAGAGCCACACAACTGCCTTCTCAATCCACACCCCACCCCACTTTTACCCATCCTCCACCAGCCATGACGGGAATGAAGGGAGAATCAGAAGAACAAGGCAAAGCTTGTGGGTTGGGACAAAAGCAGTTTAACAGAACAGCAAGGAGAACAGGAAAACCATAACAATGACAGAGGAAGGTACAACACAACAACGATACCACTACAGACCCATACCACTATAGACCCAGGGTACCCCTGTTCACCTAATGCACCTGGGACACCCCAGCCCGCTCCCCAGTGGCAACTTCGTGCTCCCTCCCCTGGCTAGCTCCCAGCTATAGACTGGGCATGGCTTAAATGGTATGGAATACCTGTGTCCCTGCCAGATCCTGAGGAGAGATAAACCTATCCCTGCTGGAATCAGGACATTATCCACCTCTTATTCCATACCATCTATGCCATGCCCAGATTTTACAGATCCCAATTAAAAGCTATCACTTTCCTGTTCATGTACATACATACATATATCTATATCTCCATCTGCTAAAACAATCTTTCAGGACAGGCAAAATGGTGTGTTGCTGGACTGTTGCATGCTGTATTTTCAGCGTTTGCAGCTGATGAATCTGGTGCAGCTCATATGCACATCAATCTCAATGAAGTTGCTGGGTTCCAGCTGCTGAGATCAGTTCTGATCCCTTCACCCTGCACTTTACTCACTTTTTTTCATCAAAATCCACCTGTCATTAGTTTATTTAGCAATTAACATCATAGAATTTGATTCATTAGTGGTTCTCACCCAAAATCAGATACTAATGAGGTACACATCGGACTTGCTCATCCTTCTGCATCATTCACCAAGTGCACACAGGTCCTTGAGCAATGGCAATCCCACAAACGGGTTTGCCTTTGCCTGAGGCAAGACTAACCCAGACGGTCTTCCCTAATGTATTCTTCGTGTGCACTACAGGGACTTTATCTCCTTCTACAGAAGGTGGAAGTTTTGATTGGGCAGGGACAGCTTGATTGGTAGATCTCCTAGTGTTAATGAGCCAGGTAGCCTTTGCTAAATGTGTACCCCAATGTCTTAAAGTCCCACCACCCACTGCTCTTAGAGTAGTTTTAAACCATCCATTGTGTTGTTCTATCCTCCCAGAGGCTGGTGCGTGATAGGGGATGTGATAGACGCGCTCAGTGCTCTTTGGCCCAGGTGTCAATGACGCTCTTTCAGAAATCAGTCCCCTTGTCCAATTCAATTCTCTCTGGGGTGCCATGTCACCACAGGACTTGCTTTTCAAGTCCCAGGACAGTGTTCTGGGCGGTAGCATGGGGAATGGGGCACATTTCCAGCCATCCAGTGGTTGCTTCCGCCACTGTGACCACATGGCGCTTGTCTTGATGGGTTTGCAGGAGTGTAATACAACCAATCTGTCTCCCCGTATTTATATTTCAGCCATCTCCTCCATACCGAAAAGGTTTAACCACTTGGCTTGCTCTGTGCCAGTCACAGTGGGATACTTTTGCTGCTTGTTCCCAATTAGGCTCACTTCTGCTTCCCATACAGTCAACTGCCTGTTGGAAACTGGCCTGTTGGAAACTGTTGTAGCACTCTTCCTGGAAGAATCCACTTTTGTGGTTGTTCTTCCTTGTAACTCCTGTTCCCATACCCATAGGATCGAGGTAGGTTGTCCATCCCACTTCCTCATGTCCTCTCCATGGTCACACAGGTAGAACCACAGGGTCCCTCGTGATGTGTACCGTCTGTATTCTCTTTCTTGAGTGGAGAAACATTGCTGGAGCCAGGCACCCACGTCATGTGGCATTAGTCCCTCTTCACCTTTCCATTCTACCCCATCACTGCCAACGAATTGGCATATGACAATGGTGCACTCTGAACAAACTTCTGCCACGTGGGCCTTTTGCATTGGATCTCATCAGGATCTGTGGGTAACTGGGCACTGTCTAGGTCATAATAAATCATCTTCTGCACAGGTAATTGTCTCAGGTACTGGATACCTCTTTCCACAGTGGTCCATTTATTTGGATGACATACAACATCTTCACTGCAGGGATACCTTTCCCTCTCACCTGACAGGAGTCACCTCTAACTGCCTTGTAAGTGCACCCCTTTTCCCTAGACAGGAATCCCAGCTGCACAGCTTCTCTGCCCTCTAATTCCAGGCTACTGGCCCTGTTATCCCAGCATCAATGTGCTCACCTGGAAGTCAGCTGAAATCTGTTCGCGTATCCCGCAGCTCGCTCAGGGACAAGGATTGGGTGATTATCTCTGGTTCTGTCTCTTCCTCCTATTCATCATCATCCCTCATTAAGCAAACTGATTTCTTGGTGTATTTCTTCTTCTGTATAGGGGCAATTGATATGGACACAGGTTGGATTTCNCAGGGATACCTTTCCCTCTCACCTGACAGGAGTCACCTCTAACTGCCTTGTAAGTGCACCCCTTTTCCCTAGACAGGAATCCCAGCTGCACAGCTTCTCTGCCCTCTAATTCCAGGCTACTGGCCCTGTTATCCCAGCATCAATGTGCTCACCTGGAAGTCAGCTGAAATCTGTTCGCGTATCCCGCAGCTCGCTCAGGGACAAGGATTGGGTGATTATCTCTGGTTCTGTCTCTTCCTCCTATTCATCATCATCCCTCATTAAGCAAACTGATTTCTTGGTGTATTTCTTCTTCTGTATAGGGGCAATTGATATGGACACAGGTTGGATTTCTGATTCAGATGCAGTGCCTGACGCTGGGGTTGGAGTAGCAACAGTGTCTATCTTTCCCTCTCTTTCCCTGAGTGTGCTGCACAATATCAAGCAGTGTTTGGTAGATACTGGCCAGGACCCAGCACAATGCAGGGAGCTGTGTTTCTCTGGAATACCCACAGCATTTTCCTTTCAAATATTCTGTCACTTTATCAGAGTCCTGTAGCTGTCTGGGGGTGAAGCCCCAAACCATTGGAGGTGAGATGGCCTCTAGATACCTGCCCATATTCTCCCACAAGCCATGCCACCCATGACTGTCCAGCNTTGATATGGACACAGGTTGGATTTCTGATTCAGATGCAGTGCCTGACGCTGGGGTTGGAGTAGCAACAGTGTCTATCTTTCCCTCTCTTTCCCTGAGTGTGCTGCACAATATCAAGCAGTGTTTGGTAGATACTGGCCAGGACCCAGCACAATGCAGGGAGCTGTGTTTCTCTGGAATACCCACAGCATTTTCCTTTCAAATATTCTGTCACTTTATCAGAGTCCTGTAGCTGTCTGGGGGTGAAGCCCCAAACCATTGGAGGTGAGATGGCCTCTAGATACCTGCCCATATTCTCCCACAAGCCATGCCACCCATGACTGTCCAGCCTCAGGGCAGATCTCTGTGTGGTAGTCTAAAATAGTTCTTTAACCATATACAAGACCTGGAACGCATTCAGGAGACATAACAATAGGACCAGGCTGGTGTCAGCATCCCGAGGATATTAAAAAAATCTCGAAAGGAGGAAAGGTTGGTGAAAGAGCTGGGAAAAATATCAGTTTCATTGCCTGTTATGAGAGCAGACTACATGTAGCATAAATTCAGCAGGATTAAAGACAATGCACATCAAGTGAACAATGCAAAAAATAAACTAAAGGTTTGGTTTAATATAAAGCATTCTTTTAAACATATGTTCAAGATGTTATTTAAAAGCAATAGAATCACAAGGGCCTCATTTTTCCTTCAACTGACTTTATGCAACAATTTCTAAAACACTGTTCTGTTAATTTCTTCTGCACTGCTTCTGCTTGGCTTCACAACTTCAGCTGTCAGACTGACTTAGTCTGTGTACTTTTTTTCTCCTCAATACATTGTGATATCTGTCTTTACCACGTGATGGTTTTGGTCTTGTAAGCTTTTAAAACCTTTTGTTGATCTTCCAAACAAATTTATTTTGTCATCAATTCAATATTACTAGAATCACTTTATCATATACTGCACTATATTTCTATCATGCTGGTATGTCTTCCTAAACATGAACCTTGTGGAGGTAAAGATGTGCTTATGATTTTCCAGATGTACGTGGAAAAGTGTGGTAGGTCCACACAGTTAGAAAAAAAGAGTTGATATTTTGAAAACTAGAATCTGCAAAATGAACAAATAAAAATATTCCAATATGGCAAATCCCCTCTCTGTGCAAAATCTTATTGAAACTTTTACAATAACATATTTTCTAGTTTTAAAAAAAAAGTTAGAACTTCATGAAAATGAACAATTTTTGCAAGTACTTAAAACCACATATCTAGCTAGTCTCTCGCCATTGAAAATAAAATTCTTGTGCATGCAAAGACTGTATGAAAATAACATCACACATTGTTTTGTTCGTATGAGTTCAAAATCACGTTGATAGTTTTATTTTAGAAAATTTCTAAATTTATCATTATTTTTATTTAATTGTTTTTATAAGTTCATAGGATCTCATTTTAAAGAAATGTTTTCAACATCTTCTAAAAATATTGTACACTCGGAAGGTCATAAGTATATTTTTACCTCCACTTCAGACAGCATTTAAAACAGAGGCACAACATTGCAAACACTTGTGTATTATCAAGTCTCCAGATCAGATTTCAGCTCCTATGTCCCAAGAGTACTGAGTTGCTCACTTTTCAGTTTATACTGGTAATTGCATAAAAACTGCAAGAGGCTTATACATCCATTTTCCCAGGCCCAGTTAACTTTCTGAAATAGCCTGCAAACTGTAATAGAGTTTTCCAGGAATGCACCTTCTAACACCATTTCCTGTTGCATTTAAAATCCTGCCAAAGGAACATTTCAAAGTAGAATGCAAGATGTGAGCCTATGATGGCAAATTTGTTTGAAGCTTCTGAAATCTCAAAAGCAGACATCTTAATTTAAAAATGAGATGTGAAATGGTTTGTTGAAGAAATATGGACTATGATGCTCAAGTGGGTCCAAGAAATAATGCTAACAGTGTAGTAACCCCTGCAGACTTGCTTTTAATTTTATATAAAAGGTTATTACTGAAATAAAGCACAACAAATCCTGGACTTATTGCTCCCTCAAATACCTGGAGTAAAACATGTTCTGAAGAAAACTTCTTTAAATGCCGCTCACTGCAAACAGGGGTCTGACCCAGTCCTCAGTGGAGCCAACACGTAGCTCTGTCATTGACCCGCACAGGAGCAGAGCCCTGAGCTGGCCTCCTCCAGGTCCAGCAGCCAGCATATGGCAACCTCAAAGCAGTAGTATTTGGCTGGCTCTGTAACTCACTTCCTGGGTTTGAACTGTAGAAACAACATTGCAGCACTTCAGTCTGCCTTGTTTGGTTGGTTTGCTAAATAAGTGGCTCAGAGTACAACTGAAAACTCTCTTTCAGTGGCATCACTTGACAAATAATCTGAATAAGGTATCTGAGGATCCTACAAGGTATTTGCAAGGGGAATGTGTTAGCAGTTCTCCTCCAGCAACAGATACCATTTCTGGAAATGCTGTAATCACTATGCATTAAAAGAGAGCAAAATGCTTTTGGCTACACAGCACCAGTGACCAGTAACTGTGCCTGGGGCACAGCTATCAGCAACAGCTTCTGAAGTTGACAGCATCGTCTCTAAACATGTAGCAAGTAGGTACAGAGCTTAAAATGACTGACACTGTGGTCCTGAAACATGCCAGAGACTCCCTCTGTTGTAAAATGAACAAACGTGGATTTATACACCTAGGAAAGTAAAATCTTGTCTATCCGTTGCTTTGCCAATATTATTTCCTTCTGAAACCTTCAAACTTACAGGAAGAAGCAACATAATGGGTTATATTTGGAAAACTTGGTTTTCAAAGTGATTGTGAGTGGAAAGTTCCATTTGGATCCAGGATTCACTGAGCAGCTTCTGGAAGAAAAACCAGTATGCATCAAATGGGTAAATGCAAGAAACGGTTCTCCTATGGAGGCAGTCTTCAGAGTACACAAAAATAGAAAGAAAAATGACATGGCCTTACATGAACATATCACTAACTTCTGCAAGCGCTAAACTTGACAACACTGAATACAATGGCTGTTTTACACACTAAAATAATGTTCCAAATGCACTGAAGAGGTACTGATCTTTTTTGTTTGTTCCTTTACTGTTTTACATCATATTTTTTATTTATTCAGAAATACATGAGAATAACATTCCTAGGAGTTTTAACTATGCTTCCGTATTTGGCAAAAAAGAGCTGTAGATGCTTAAAGATCTGATTCTGAACTTAGGGTAGAGTTTTGCTGTAACCTTTCTGAATTGTTGCTACTATTGTCATTGGGGTTTTTTGTTTGTTGGTTGGTTTGTTTTTAATTTAGCATTACCTGTATTTAAGGAACAAATTTGAAGAGGACAAATTTTCTGGAAAAAAATCTCTAGGATGATCAAGTAATTGAATGCATATGTCAAATCAGAGGTAACACCATTGTAACCGCAGGTTAATGCTAGTTATCCTAATTTTCCTAGGAAAAGTATGCTTCAAATAATGGTACTCATGAGTCTTTATAAAAGGAAATTTATATCTGACAGCTGCTTTCATTTTACATACAGAAATATTAAAGTCTGTGATTATTACTGAGAACATGTAATTACAAAAAATTTAACACTTATTTTCATATGGTCCCCAGATTTCCTCTATCCATCTCCACTAACATGTTATTTGCATGTAAGAGGCAAAGAAATACAACATCATTATCTTAAAATAGTCTCAGTTTAAATTATATTAAATTGAAAGCATCTCTTTTTTTTAAAAAAAATGTTATTTTAATCCCTCTGCAATTCTATTTTTCTTTAGACTTAGAATTGATTAAAACAAAACATTGTTCTGTCTAAACCTGCATATTTTTCAGTATTTTCCCATTCTTCCATTATCATCCTAAAATACTGTATTCTTACAATATGGAATTCTTTAATCAGTCCTGACATGCCTCTAGTTTTTACTTGGCTCAGCACCAGCAAATGCAGTCGTGCTCTGCTACACATAATTTCTCTCCTTTCCTTTGGGTAACATACTTCATTTTAAAACATGCTCTCCACTATGATGCAAGACTCTAGGTTTCGACTCTGGGTTTCTCTAAGGGTTAAATCAGATGTTGAATAACAGATTCATAATGTGCAAATAAAATAGCTTAGTTCACAAATACTGCTCTTATTCAGTCTGCTTTTTTGCCAAACCAGCTGGAAAAGTAAGCTTTGGTTTGCCTAATTAATTACCATAACCTCGGATTGAAATCTTCATTGTTTTATGTAACACCTAAACTTGAGAGTATGTTCCAGAATCAATGATTCTTCAGGGTTTTTGAACTCTTATGTGGTATTTAACAAAAATTATTACAAAATAAATAGGCAAAACATCAAGTCCAAATATTTATTCTGCTATAACTATCACCATTCAGGAACTCAGCCCAACTCAACCAGTATGATGGTACAGAACAGAGATGTAATTTTCCACTACCACATCACTGCCAAAGCAAAATGTACACATCTATTTTTCCAATAATGTTAATAATAGTATGCAGAAACACATCTTTTCAGAGAGCAAGTCTCCTGCCACCAAAAATAATAACAACAACAATAACATTTCAGAGAATAGAAATATTTAAAACTATACATGACTTTCCTAGGTTGACCAGTTTGATACAAAGATCCATTAAAAAGAGTTATTTTGCCTCCTTTTTGAGAAGAAGTACCAATAGCCTTAGCAACTTATTAAATTATGTGCAATTTTGGGGCTCTGTTTTTCATCACCATGCTGTAAACCTAAAGATGAGAGTTTAACTTCATGTTACAGCTCTCTTATTGAGGAGAATATTGGTTATGCATATGTTTTGTATAGAGAGTTCTCATAAGTAACAGAAATGCCTTTTTCAACCACCTCTCCAGTCTTTCTGGAAAGCTGTTCCACTACAGCAGAGATAGTATCCACTAGTTCTAATTTAATAATCTAGTCCCATTTCATACTCATTTTAGACACAGTCATGTTGGTAAACATATATCAAGGTAACTAAAAGAATCAGAGGAAGACTTGAAGGAAGAGATTTTGAAAATATCTAATCACAGTTTGAACAGCCTGAGACAACTGCCTTGGTGGCAGGATTAAAAAAAATAACACCTAAACCAACCACAAAAGAATTAAGCCTATGACTTCTTTATGAACTGAATACAACATGATCCTGGGCTTTATTCAACAAAAGCACTCCAGCTTGGAACACATAAACAAACCATACTTTCAGCAGGTCATGTGCTGGCAGCTCACGAAGAACCTATTGCAGGGTTGCTTGGCACTGTAAAGTGCAATGGATGCTCCCAGATGTGAATACGAAATGTACTATTAAACCTTTCTTTCTCTACATCAGAATGTCTTTATTGTTATACTGGGCATCAAATTTACACAGGAGTTTGGATTTTTACAAACAATGCATCCATAACTTGATTTCTGCATTACAATAGTTAAAATATATATAAACATATATATACATATATTTGAAATATTCATAGTATCTTAATCCATCTGGGAAGCAACGCTTATGAAACATTTCTGCATTTACAAAAAAAAAGTGGCATCAGAGGGCCCTAACACTTATAAAACCCTTTCCTCCTGTAATGCAGAGCTGGAGGAAGACATTTTAAAATTCCCTTACAAAATTTGTAGAAATCAATAAATTACATTTCTCTCATACAACTGTATTTTGAGTTGCATTCTGCCAACAAAAAATATGTGAATCACAAGAGAAAATTTAATCCTTTTTCCAAGGCTACAGTGTCAAGACCTTAAAGCATGTGGCTAAACATGCTTAAGGCTGCACATTGTTAGTGCAGCAAAAGATAACGTGCATTAGATACACGAACGCACATGCACATTTTGTGAATAACGCAACAGGCAGACAGGTAAAACTAATACCACAAGTTGTTGACAAGTGAAGCAGAAACCCTCTGTAGGCAGCAAGGATTGAAACAAGGAACACTCATTTTGGAGCTGCAGATATCCTTTCCCTAGGACTTCATTCTTCTCGATACAGGATGGTAGCTGTACTTGTCTTGTAAAGCTGGTACTTCATTTGCACATTAGACACAGTAGCAAACTGACCAAAGCAACGATGAGTCAGCAGGTCACACAGCCTGGTCAGACCAGGACATATTCATTACTACCAGCTTGGTTTTTTAACCAAGAAAGATTTGCACAAGAGTAGAAGACAGAGCTTGCCATGCTTTACACCGGCATCAATACTTTTTCCAAGATAAAGTTGCTTCGTTATTTGTGAAACCAAAATTCAGTCTGCTGCCTAATGGAAATCTCTTTTGATCAGAGCCTTTCCACCAGTAATTGACATGTTATGGGTTCTTGTTAAGAAAATGAAAAGAATTGTAAGTGCTTTTTGCTTTGAGAAGTCAATAGAAACAATCTTATTGTCACTATTGTTAAACAACTGTAAATACTTAGTAACCTAAGAAAAAGGGAGTTAATTTTTTTCATTTGATTATATAAACAGATCAAGGCATACTTAAATTCTTTTGTTTAGGAAAACCTTTAATATTTTTTTGTTTTGTTTTCAGAGACAACATTTTTCACTCGGGTTTAAGATAAACCATATGGCTCTTGTTCAGATAAACTATCAAAATTCCGAGCCTGATATTTGGCTTTAATCAGTAGGACCAGCCAAAAGATTTAGATATATAGTTTTATTGTGCAAATTTACATTAACTTTTGCTACCAGGTTTATATAAAACCAAATGTCAATAAAGGCAAGAATAAAAGCTCAATTATATTTGCTCTAAATTACATGAAACTCACTAAAAACTCTGGTTAAAACACTCAAAAGCAGAACACAAAGGCTTTTAATGCATCAAGATGTAAAATATAAAGAACCTTGAGTTTACAATATAGTACATTGTTATCATGGATAAAAAACAGAGAGCAGCTACCTGCATTAAGTAAAAAAGAGTTTTGATGTTCTGTTAAACACCTTTTGTCTGTGGTCAGTAATGCAATAAGCATGTTTTGCACCTAAGAAGGTCTTCCCTGTGTTGTATTCAAATCCCAGGAAGACAGTCAGGCCTCTGACAGACAGTGTGAATCCCCACAACCCCAAACATCTCCCCTGAAGATGAAAACTTTGCTTACATATCTTCACAGCAAGATTCTTCCTTGTTTTGTAGCCACCACAACTTGAATAAAAAGAAGACTGAAATAAGCTCATGCTGTGCTTAAAAGACTATTAGTAAACGTGATAAATTAATGACAAAGTAATTGTTCTAGATGGAATAGTGTAATTACTGCCACAAAGATTTCAGACAGTGTAAGACTTCCTTTCCTTGTAAGAGGGAAATACATTCATATTGCAGTATTATTTTCAAACAGTGCCAAGTAACACTGTGGGGACTAGGGTTATTTGAAATAAATAAATAAATAAATAAATAAACAAACAAATAAATAAATTTTGGGATGTGAAGGGTCAAATTTATCAATAAGCTATCAGCAAAATATATTGGGCAGTTTTTGAAAATGGTAATGGCTAGCAAGCTCACAAACTGTAAATAATCAATTTCTTACACAAATACACACACATTTGTCACAACAAAGATGTCAATTTTCCTGTTTTGAAGACCACTTATACTTCTATCTCAGAATGGTGAAAGCTGAATATGCCTTTCAAACAGCTCACCAGGGCTGCATGTTATCATCGACTTTAGTGTTGCCTAGTAACACAGGAAATCCTCATGTGGCTATTGCTACACATGCTCTTTGGGCAAGAGATTTCCCTTCTAGTTGGCCACTGTGCTCAGATACTCAGACACTACAGTACATAATGCAGTATACAACTGCATCTCAATACACAACTGAAGGGACAGCCTCTGAGGTGCCCAGGTTTAAGTGTGAAGGTTTTTAAAAGCAAAGTGGTGCTCATCATGTGAAGGTTTAGATAGACCTTCAGATCCCAGAGGAGTCCGAATGACACAACCATGCACTAAGTTTATTTCACATTCTCTTTTTCCATATCCAAGTGATCCTCAGGAAAAAAAAACCAAAACACAACAACAACAAAAAACTAAACCAGGCTTAATTTAGACCTAATCATAGAAAAACATTAATCCATTTAATTTCCTCATGACCATATCAGCATATGTGGTGACTCATTAAAAACATTCTAACAAAGGTGTGATGGAAAAATCTCATGCTTCAAAAGCATGTAGCTCATTAAATGTATTACTCAAACCAAAATAATATTCATGGAAACAGTAAAATAAAAGTCCGGTAAACTTGTCATAAATGAGCTCCCAGTGCTAAATCTTTTCCTCTGAGACTTTTTTTAGAAGGTAGGATACTAAACTGTCACATCTACACCTAAGTGCTCCCATGCTCCCAAAACATCAACAGAAAAAGTAATACCAGATCAGTAACAAAAACAACAGAATAACCCAGTCTCCTTATCACAAGTGATCTTTCAGCAGAGTGAGCAGTACAAGTAAAACTTTGCCTGAAAAACCAATCAGATGGTGTCACAGTAATCTGAGAGCCCCAGGAAATGCCAGAGTTGTCAGGCCACCACTTTCTCAATAACATTTCTCCCAAATTAGAAACTGGATACACTAGGTCACTAGTTGGCAAAACTCCCAGCCTCAAATGGTGGCCTGTCAAACAAGAGAGAAGGGCCATCTTCCACCTCCTGTACTAGTCACAGTAGGACCTGAGCAAAATTAGTCCTTCACCCCAGAAAAATAACAGAAACATTCTGTAGAGCACTGCATTCTGTAGAGTACTGCAAACTGAGTATTCTCTTCAAAACATTCTACTTTAAGATACTGAGTAACTCAGAATCACAGAGTCATAGAATGGTTAGGGTTGGAAGGGACCTTAAGGACCATCCGGTTTCAACCCCCCTGCCATGGCCAGGGACACCAGCCACTTGACCAGGTTACTCAATGAACCATCCAACTTGGTCTGGAACACTTCCAGGGAAGGGGCATCCACAACTTCCCTGGGCCACCTGTTTCAATGCCTCACCACCCTCATAGTAAAGAATTTCTTCCTAATATCTAATCTAAAGCTCCCCGCTTTCAGTTTAAAACCATTATTGCCCCTTGTCCTGTTGCTACACTCCTTCATAAAGAGTCCCTCCCCATCTCTCCTGTAGGTCCCTTTTAGGGTCTTCCTGGAGCCTTCTCTTCACCAGGATGAACAACCCCAACTCTCTCAGCCTGTCTTCATCAGAGAGGTGGTCCGTCCAGCCC
>VXBJ01003623.1:0-18991 GCA_013400055.1 Nycticryphes semicollaris
AAAGTATTTATTGTCTTATATTTTAAACTTCTATAACAAAAAAATAAGATTCTGAAGCTTATTTTTTATCTCAGAGCCTAAACGAAAACCGAACACAAATCATACACCTGGGACTTCATTGAAGGTGTTACTCAAATATACACAAAGTATAATATGCAGCAACGTGGAACTTGTTTAAATAGTTTTGTTTTCATCAACGTGACCAAATGGTCTCAGATCCAGGACACCCGCTCCCGTCTGAAAGACCGGTCTTTTTGAAGTGATGGTTTCTTCAGGAAAGCTTTAAAAATAATTTACCAACACCAAGTGTTATCTCATAAGTGCATTTCCACATCTAGTTTTTCAAACTAATGTTGGGGGAGGGGGGGGAAGGTGTCTGCCAGCCCACAGAAAGTTGCTAGAAATTTCATTTGATGCCAGGAGGTATCAACAAAAGGTAGGATGAGCACAGAAGAGGATGCTGAAGGTGTAAGTCAGGGCTGCTCTCCTGGGCAAAGGCTGGTTTCTCGCAGAACAGCAGGAGGTGCCGCGCTGCTGAAGGCACTTCTTGGTGGCGGAGGCAGACTTACCTGTGGACGTTCCAGCGAAGGTGCAGAACCGAAGGTCTGACAGCCCTTCCCCAGAAACACAGTCAGGAGATAGATGTGGCTGGAGCCAAACTGAGCAAGTTTTGCCTCCCCAAAACTTTGCTCAGGTCTCCCGACTGCTGTTCAGAGCAGATTGCGCTCCAGAGCTGTCCTTGTTTGGGCGATCAGGGAAGAAATCTGGCACCAGCCTCTGACGTTGCTTACGATCTGCAACGCGCTTTGAGCTCTCTCTGTTGAGAGATCCAACAGAAGGGTCTGGTGTTTGGTACAGGGGAGGAGGATGGATGCCACCGCAACAAACACACCTGATGGCATGTGCCACGTCACTTAGCTCTGGACTTCATTCCCTATTTGCATTTGAAATTGTAGAAGAGGGGATGAAAATTAAAAAAAAAACCAACAAGCTGAGCAGAGATACCTCATTTCATGGAAAGCTACGGAGGCCTCCTCAAATATCTTTCCCAGAATGATGGCCAAAATTACCAGGAATTGGAATGGATAATCATACTCTTCCCTGTGGGGAAGACTGGCCTATGTTCCATCTGTCTAGGTTAGACTCATATTTAATCCCCACGTTTCACAGCAGCCAGTCCCTCTCAAACTACATAGACTATGACCAACAGGCATCCTTAGAAGCAGCTGTTACTCTTAAGAAAGTCACGTATATAACCAGAAATGAGAGGGCATTGTTGGGTTAGGGAGGTGTGGACAGTTCACACCTACAGAACACAAGGATTTAGGGCACTTTCTCCTCTGGCCATTTAGAGAAAACACCTCATCAAAGTCCTGTTAGATTGTCACATTTTAACTTCTAAATAAACACCATGTAAATGAATGAGCCAAATAATCCTAAGCAGGTTTCCAAGTAAGAAGTGGATTAGAGAAGTAGGCTTCATTAAACAGCGATTTCATTTAACTAATTGATAGGCATATGCTTTCCTCATCCATGCCTTTGTTTGTAAGGGCACAGAATGCACCATTAATTCTCATTGTCTGGCTAAAGACGTGGCCAAACCACTTAGTGCTTCGACATCATGCGAACCCTGGAAATATATTTGTTTACAGAAACCTGATCTGTAGGAAAATAAAGAGCAACCCACCAAAAAATTTGCAGCAACACTAGAGGTGAAGTACACCTTGTCCTGCACCGCATCCTTTGGCCCTGCACTATGTCTCTAAGCAAGAGAGGATTATTTATGCAAGAGACAAGGAAAAAACACAGATGCTTTGGCTCGGTCAGTCCTCCAGCGCTGGCTTCACACGAATACTTTGTCTCATTGTTTGCTCTTTTAGTAATCCAGCTGTTTCCTAAGACCTTCTTCTGTGCCCCAGTCTGCAATAAAACTGCCCGGACTTCTCACATGTTATTGCTTCAACAATTCACCACTCGGGGAAAAGACTATTATTTGCTTTAAGCAGCGAACCCCCAGGCAGCGCATCCAAACCAAGAACATCCCATATGGCTTTTTAAGTCTTCAGACAGACCCAACACCACAGTTTCTCAGCTTTTCTGGTTCTCCTCTGCTGGGTTTACCATCTCCTGTTTCATCTCCCATTAGAGGGGATGGTGAACCAGTATCAAAACGGGGGCAACTTGCTATCAGCCAGACAAGGAAGCAGTAACCACCCACAGCTAACAATTTATGGAACATTCTGCTAATTTTAATCTTGGGTACAGCCAGGGCAGACAATCCCTAGAGCAGAGATGCTCCTCTCTGAGCTAAGGGCAGCGTGTGACATATGGTTGCTAAAGCATTCTCCTAGCAGGGAGATTTACATTTAGGGCTGAGCTGCTACGCTTCCCTCCAAGTCATAACTTTGAGGATTACTCATCCTAGACATGCAAAAGCAGAGAATCTGCCTCCTCATTTAGACAGCTCCTGACGCCTCTCTGAATCAGCGCAGCCTCACCCCCACCGAGCTTCTATTTCCAGCGCTTGATTCACTTCCAGCAAGGTCTGAACTTACACCCTCTGACAGCCAGAGGCTGAGAGATGCGTGGAAGAGGAGGGCATGGGGCTGAGCAGATGGAGTGCTGTACTCTACATCTCGCCAGGGCAGCTTGGGACAGGCTGGTCTGAAGCTCATGTGTTGGTCATTGATCCTGCACTGACCGGCGAGACAATGACATCCCACCAGCCGAGAGCTGGAGCCGTTCCTGATGAGGATGCAGCTGAACCGATAACTGCAACTCCAGCTGATCTATCCTGAATGTGCTATTTATAGCAGTGAGAGGAGGCTGAGAAGTATTGCATCACAGGGCAAGATTGGCAGTACAAAGCACTTAAAGCAGCATTAACCATTTCAAGTCATTTTGGACATCTTAAATCCCATTGTTTTGGACATCTTAAACTCCTGGGCTCCCCAGTTCAAGAAGGACAGGGAACTGCTGGAGAGGGTTCATGTGTAATGAAGTGCATCATTCACTGCTAGTGACCCGCAGAGGTTACTGCAGGGCTGCAGCTGATTCTTTGTGTGGCTGCCCCTGCCACCATCACAGAAGAGCCCATCCTAGCTCAGACCAGCCCATACACCTCCAGAAACCCAGGGTGCAGCAGCAATGCCAAGACAAGATGCGCAGCATCAGATGGGGAGGCTCCAAGCCAAGCAGGACAAGCAGAGCTCAACACCAAGGGACGGAGAGGGCTGCTCTACAGGGGTCTGCTCTGGGTCACTGGGCAGGGTCTCTGCACCAGGAAGAGGATCCTGTTGTTCATATACTCACACTGGCTGGCACACGGTCATTTCTGTTGGTGCTCATGGTTAGCTATCACCCTTATATTACTCCAGACAAAAAGCAGGCTGATTTCCTCTCCACCTTATTCTGATGGGAGCAAAGGGAGTTTTAAAGAAACACTACTGAGCAAAATATTGTATGAAGACAGATTCCTTTGTATTAGCAATCAGTCAATTAAGTCCAGGGACCAGTTCAGGCACCCCTCCGCTGCCCAGGGGGGTTAAAAAAATAAGAACAACTCTCCAGCTTGGGAGGGGATAGGGAAAACAAGAAGGTGGAAAACACAATAAGTCAAAAAGTGCTTCTAAGAGAAGCAACATGATAAAAAACATTCCCACAGTCTGGAAGCACTTCCATGCTATTGACCGGAGAGGCAGCAACGGCCCCACGTACGTAGGTGTAATGCACATCAGCAAGCACCCTGCTCCGTGCCTGCAAAGACAGTTACCTCCTCTTCCTCCTGCCTTGGTCTTTCTGGGCAGTGTTTAATACAGGAGCCAGTTCCCAGGAGGATTTTTCCATCTCCTCATTCCTAGTATATTCCATCTTTCTTCAAGCATCTTTCAGTAGTAGTCATCCTTCTTGCCATCAGCTCCCAGCTGTATTGCTGCATGGTCCTTCTGGTCTTGGACAAGCTCCAGGTCATCGTTGTCATCCACCTCACCTCCATGATCCTCCTGGGTGCAAAGGGAACAGTCAGGAAGAAAGAAAAAAAGAAAATAGAAATCAGCAAGGCCTGGAAAAGGAGGCCCTAAATAGCTGTGTACCGACCTGGTTCTGAGTATAGCTGTTCTAACACAGCAGCCCAGCTTGGGAAACTCAAGAAAACAGGAAGAATCCATCTCTGCCAGGGACCTTTAGGTGTCATTGGCAAGCCACTTAGCCAAGACACAGAGGGAAGAAGCCTGTGTTGCCACAATCAGCCTGTTCATTTTAAGCACATTTAACACCCTGGCATTACAACGCAGTGTTAACATCTCAACCTGTTGCCACTGCTATACGAGAAGAAGAAGATATCCTACATCCACCACATTTAAAACTGTAACAAATCCCACCCACGACACGCAGCAGCCTCCACAGGCACTTTTAGGTCCAACTATCCAGTGTGTAAGACAGGTTCTACAGACAGGGTAAGTAAGGATAGCTCCCGACATCAACTTTGCTCTGTCCACCCCCTGTTTCCCCATCCTCCTCATTCTCAGCAGGCAGCCCAAACCCTCAGTTCCTCAGGATTCTCGTTGAAACTGCAGGAAAAGCAGCAGCTGCTCACAAAGGGCAAGGAGAAAATGAACACAACTGGAAGAGGATCCTTCATTTCTATCTACATAAACCAGACGGCACCAGGGTGATCTCTAGTGCTCATGGCCTCAATTTTCATTGGCCCCCAATCTTTCTCCTAAAGAAATGTCAATTTGTCACTGACTACAGTAGCCCTGGGACTCTGAGACACAGCAATAATAGCTAGTTTCAGCCAAATAGAGGAACAGTTGCTTCCTGTCAACTGTGGCCCAACCAACATACCGCCTCCCAACTTGTCTCAGGAGTGGGAGGACAAATTCTTTCTGCCACCCATACCTTTGTTTGACTTTCTGGCTGTCACCTAATGACCCTTCTCAAAGCATGGGTGAAGTTCTCCCCAGCTCTTCCACAGACACAGGCTAGATCCAGTAGGACCTGTGCAGCAGCAGACTACGGGGCTCCCAGTGAACGTCCCACCACAGGAATAAACCCAGGGTGATGCCTGGAGAAACACACATTGATCTTGCCTAACTGCACCAGCACAGCTTGAAATTCACCCCAGCTGCTGTTTGGAAAACATCTCACAGCTCAACTGCTGCAGATGGATACAGAAAGAAAGGAGGAGGGGGGACAAAGGGTGCCCTGAACACCTGGAAAAGAGAAGGGAGCAGAGTTAAGTGGGCTCCAGTTCTGGAGACAGACCTCACTGAGCAGGCAGAGACAAAGTTGAAGTCAGTGCTCACATCTGGTTTCTTAAAGTCCAAGCCACACTCAGCTCCTGGCTACCAACATACCCAGGTAACAACCACACCAGAGAGGGAAAGAGGAAGAACCTTGGTGTCGTACAATTTCTTGCTCCTGATCTTCTTGATAGTCATCCACTGGGTCTTCCCTGGGCTTGGCAGGTCTGCCAGCATCCTGAAAAATACAGAAAGTCAGAGACTGCTGACGGTGCCCCAGCCTATTTCCAGTGCCTATCAGGGAAGTGGTCGACTTGCCATCCCTGGAGGTATTTAAGAGACACATAGATGTAGTGCTGAGGGATGTGGTTTAGTGGTAACTTGGCAGTGCTGGGTTAATGGCTGGACTTGATGATCTTAAATGTCTCTTCCAACAAAAATGAGTCTATGATTCCATGTCACTCATTCTTTCCACATTTTCACTAATCTTAAGGAGGTGTTGGTGCCAACATCCCTTTCTTGTTTGATATTATTGGCCTGGATTTCTTTTTTTTTTCTAAACCTCACTATTAATCATGATTTTAAAGCCTGACAGATAAAGCTCTCCTTTTTAAAAACAAGCAACGCTCAGGCTGCCGGTCAAAACAAGCTAACACTTCCCTGATGCAGTGTCTGGCTTCAGACAGCAAGAAGCACTTTGCAAAATAAATGGATTCCATCTGCAGGCAGGCAAACAAGGAGGCAGAAAAGGAGACAGAGTGAGTTCTCACGTGTCCTCACTGCTGCCAAGATCCTGCTGCATACCCATCCCAGGAACAGCACAGACCCATGTTATTGTCTGGTTTTGGTCTCTGAAGTGCTTGAAAAGGTACAGCAGCCCTGCAGTAACAGCTGTGGCGTGAGCCATCTCTCATTTGATGTCCCTCCAGCCACGTAGGTGCAGCAAAAGCCAGGGCTGACTTCCACAAGCAGAGAGGACAGGGCCAGAACAAGTTCTGGTACTGACCAACCTATTCATTCTCACTCAAAGAGGTTTCTCCTGCCTGCATTATCCTTGCAGTGCGGCCATGGATCTGTTGAGGAACATGATGCTCTTCTTTAAGTCCTCAAGCTCTCTGCCTCCCCCCATCCGTAGCTGGGGATCTCTCCCTGGGCCCTCCTGGGTGCCCTCATGTCAGTCACCTTCAGTGGCTTCTCCTTGGAGTCTTCTCTCACGCTGGGCTCCTTGAACTTCTCCAAGCCTCCCACTTTCTCTTCAAAGTCAGGTCTCTCCAGCTCAGCTTCCTCAAACTCATCCTCCCCCTGGTTATTGGGATCCTGAGCAGGATCTGCAGCATCATCTGGCATCTGGACAAGAAAAGCCTCTTGTGAATACCAGGATATCTATCCCCTTGGGAGACAGAAGCCTTGCTGCCTTCCCCAGGAAGCACGAAGTGCTGGCTTGCAGCATGTTAACTGTTCTAATAACAAAACTCACACGTCTTCATTATCCCTCTGAATCCCTCCCAAACCAAGGAATTTGGAGCTGCATATTATAGAAACGTCTGGGAAAGCATCGGTTTAAATGGATTCTCATTCAGAGGTAGGGCTGCACCCAGATAACAGCACAGCAGTGGTACTTACCATTGGTTCCTGGACAACAGCGTCCTTCTGAGAATGCAAGTTGTCCTCTCTCTCAATCACCCCTGCATCTGCCAGGAAAAGGGACACTTATCAGCTTACTCTCTCAGAGGTCAGTGTCACCAGTTAAGACCCCTGCTGTTGGGGAGCAGCTCAATTGACTCAATGCCACGCAGGGATCTGTCTCAACCTGCCTGCAGCTCAAGGCAGATGATGCTCTTCGCGTGCTTCTGTAGGAACGTGTCTTCAATGCCACCTGCAGGAGTTTGGGGCAGAGCAGTGCCACGTTCCTACAGCTGCCAGAACTGCTTCCCTTGTCCCCAAGGCTGGGGAAAAAGCATGCACTGAAGCATGCCCGTACCTTCCTGAAATACATACGTGATACGAAGACAACAAAGAGCTCTGAATCTATATTAAGATGCATCTTTCCCTTGTGCTGTTGCTACATCTGGGCAGCATCTGTAGCAGCATCCCAGCCACACTGCCCGTCAGACCATCACCAAGAGCCAAACTAGACTGTGGCAGGTCAGTATCTCTGTGCCACTTTCCCCTTCAACAAGAAGAGGAGGCAGGCTTCTCCTGCCAGGGACGGGGACAGTCAGGGCAGGAGGAGAGCACAAATGAGAGAAAGAACACAGCCTTTTAAAAATACAGCCTCGGCTTTCCTACTAAAAACCTAATCTTCCACCCCAACTGGATGTGGCTCTCAAGTGTCCCAGCTCTGGCACCCACCACTCTGTCTGCCATCACCACGGGTTGAGTGCCTCTCCCCAAAACATTACAGAAACCCATGAGACAGCAGTGATCCAAAGTGACCCCAGCACAGCTAGGGCAGTCCAGTCACCACTCGGGTTGTTAATTCCAACCAGGGCACAGAGGTCATGGGCTACTGGTCCTCACTCTGCCTTATACCTGCCACAAGGCCTTTTCTCTTCAGGGTAGAATTCACTTTGATGTGAACCAGTGAGTTCAGCCCCACTAAGGGGACTTGCTGAAAATCAGGTCAGTAGAACATGAAATAGCAGCTGAACGTAGCTGTGGGCAAGCTCAGCAACACCAAACCTCCTCTCCAAAAGAGGATCTGCACAAACATTAGCTGGCACCTGACTGTTGCTCTTCTGGGAGGGAGAGCTTCATCTGCAACGAGTGAACTGAGCCAACAGCCTGGGAGGAGACCGCCCACCTTGGGCACTTTCAGCCTTTTGATCCAATATTTAGTTAGAACCACTGACCTCTGTCTCCACCCCATGACATCCCTCCTCCGTTCCAAATCCAGAGGCAAAGAAAACCCACCAAAAAACCTACTGTCAGGAAACCCATCTAAGACCATCTTTATAATGTTTAAGTGTTTAAGGGGATGCAAGTCAGCTTGAGTCTCAGCTCCCAGCTTCCCTGCCTTACCACGTTCAGAACAACAGCAAAAAAAAGAATTTAATAAAAAATTAGCTACATGAAAAGCCACCTCCTTCATCATTCTGCCTCGGTCTAGCAACATAAAGCATTAGCATCAGCCATATCTACATTTCAGTGCCACTTTGCCAAAGCTAATTAGTTAACTTCCAGGTCCTCCAGGTTATTCCCACACGTGCAAAGGGAATTGATGGTGGAGTCTGTTTGCAGCAAGTAAATCTGTTCATGAAGCGTTCACAGTGTCTGTCCCAGTCCCTTGGGCACAGGGGAGCATCCCTGCACAGACTCAGACTGGACACCTCTGCTCAGAAGCCCATTTCAGCTCAGACTGCCTTACTGTAATACATTTTTAATGTCGTCTTTGCTTCCAGAGGAAGTTTGTAGCCTCCTCTTTAATTGCAGCTGTTTCTCTGTGCGTTAATTCAACCTTCCCCTTGTTACTGGACCTATGGAAGTGCTCCAAGCCCCTAGTGTTTTTACAGCTGTTTTACATTTCACACATCAAAAACAGTCATTTTATTGTTTCCTCATTTTGCCACTCACATGCAACTGCCATTACAGGCCAATCGATAAACCTCACCGGGACACAGAGGCAGAGAAAGGATTCTGCCATGTCATCAACTAGATTATTCATTAGTTGGTTCCATGGTGTGATGATGAACCTTACACCAAGTCAAATATTTCTCCCAACCTGTTATTAGCAGAGTCAGTCAACACACAGGGGTCTGAACAGATCCGGGTCAGAAGACCCAGGAATTCTATTACACTGTCCTAAGAGCCGGCCTCCAATTGCCCAAATGCAGTTACTTCCCAGACTTTAAAATTGATGCTCTGGTGGCTGGCTGACAAACACAGCCAGCTGCCCTGGAATTTATTTGCTTTTAGCACCTTAAGGACAGCTGGGAAACTTTCTGCCCTAAGTTAAGAAAACCCTACTTCTGAAACATTAAATCAATTCCTACGGGAGACTGAGATCAAATCTTGCAAAAAACCAGTGAGGTTTCCCCCATCACTCCCATAGGGAAGAAAGAAGAATTGACTTAATTTACACAGATTTTGAGTCCACTACTTTGGAAATGCATGAGGATGCAGGACAGCAGGGAACAAAAGTGGAAAATTGTCCAGGCTCTTCATTTGACAAAGGACAATAAAAGCACAAGAGTTTTCTCAAGACTTGTAAGGTTTTCCTTTAACACCAGCAGAAAGCTTTTCTCGCTCCCCACCTCGATTAACAATCAATTAGCATCAGCACTGTACAGCATAGGAATAGGGAAGCCATACCCATTTCAAGTTCCTCATCATCTGTCCTTCCCTTCTCGCCTTCCCCATCAGCTGTTTGATGCTCTTCCCCTCTCTTCTGAGCGGGTGGCTGCGGGCTGCCCCGCTGCATCTCCTCCCCAGGCTTGGCATCAAAGTGAAGGTTCTTTGGGTAACTGTGCCCTTGTTCTTCATCCATCTGGGCGTTCACTTTGTTAACCAGGTCTTTCCAGCTGCAACAAGGGTATGAACCAAAAGAGACACCCCCCTGCCTCAGTATATCAGGAGATACTTCATAATGCAAGCAGAGGGAGGGGGGAAAACCCTCCTCCAACACATGCAGAAGCCTGTCCTAATTTAGCTTTTTGGTAAAACTAGCAGATTGTATTAGTTACTGTGATAGCTGCTTGAAACAGAACATTTAATATGTCACATCCATGCAAGTTATGCTTTATAAACACAATTGAATATTATTCATACAATACAATAACCTATCCATATAGCGATAAACTCCAAGTAGATACTTATTCATGGCTCACACGTATCCAAACCCACAAATCTAAGTTTTTGAAAAAAAATATCAAAACCAGAATTCTCCTTATTGTTCCCACTTAATTTAAAATGAAGATGCTACTGGAGGTAAACTATACAGTTTTGGCCTATGAGGAAAAAAAAAAGTCTTTCAAAATAAACAGGGAAACTGCAACATAAAACCAACAGTTTCCCTTGTCTGATAATTTTTTTTTTTTTTTTTTTTTAAAGCTACAAGCTGTTTAAGAAGCTTTGCAACTGGGATGGACGCTTTAACCAGCATCTGTTTATAAAACTCCCCCACGGCATTCATCTGCTCCCGGTACAAACCCAAACAGGGGAAGAAAAACTAGCTGAAAGGAAACAGTCACATATTGTTTTGGTTTATTTGGGCTTTTTAGGTAAATATGGGAAAAAGTGTTTCATTTCTTCATTCAGAGGGGGAAGCCACGTTCCAATATGATTTACTGCTTTTCCTACCATCACCCTCCAAATGTTTTCATCCACCTACTGACCTGAAAAATCAATTATTCATATACAGCTCTATCTGTGAGAGTCCAGGCAACCCACAGCCAGAAATTCCTTCCCCCTGTAATGGTTCCACCTCAAATACACATCTCCTGATGTCTACACCAATATCTGCTTCTGCTTCCCACGTACCAGGAGTGCCTCAGAGGGACAGCTACTTTATGTCAAGGCATATGCCAAATGCAACACTGTCTTCATGCTTCTCTGCCTATTTTTAATGCTTCTCTGCCTGCAGCAATAGCACATGGATGCTCAACCAGAGGCTCAGCAGCAGAGCCCTTAGCACATCACCATTCCACAGCATGGAAACGAGTTGGAGGTCAGAAAAGGACCAGCGTATCTTCACGTTAGCTTGAGTTGAACCCCTGAAAAGCCCAGAAGGCTGTTTCACAAGGATGGGTTTTCTTCCCAAATATCCTTACTGAAGGACACCTTCAGAAACAAGGAAAGGTGAAGGACAGGATGAAATCCCAATCATAGGGACTCTCAAAAGTGACTGAAACAAAAAGCTTTTAACCTCAGTAAGTTTGCACCAGTTTCAGACAAGGCAACTGTTCTATCTAACCTGTCCTGGTACACGAGCTGGCTGGCTATTTAAGCCATTTAAGTTGTTAACTGCTGAGAAAGCAGTTTGCTGTAGCAGGTTTTTAAAGCCTACTACCACTGTGCAAGACTTTCAGTAAGAAAAAAAAGAAACCCCAAAATCATAACCCAGCCTCCAGCTCAGGTTTCTCCATTATAAAGCCATCAAAATGCAAATCAGCCATCAAAAGCTCATCTGGAATCTGCTGGTCTCAGCCACCCAATGCAACGGTTTTTGGCATGGGATGCGTGGCCTCTCTTGTGCTCTGCTGCAGTTGGATATTGTTCTTGGCATTGACACCACCTGGAGAAAGTTGGTTTGCACACTCCTTATCACAAGTCTCACGCAGTGCAAATAACAGCCTCCAGCTGCTCAGTAATTTCTTGATGATAGATCCAGGAAAAGAAAAAGAAACACAAACCCAAACCAATAAAACCCACAGCAAACATACCACGATCTCTGTCCTTGCAGAAATTGTTGCCAAACAAATCCCATATTTGTGATTTTTGTTCCACAGAGTGGTGACAGTGTCCTCTCTACGCTCCACGTAGCTGAGGAAAGGCCACTCTGCCATCACAACTTCAACCCTCACCTTCAGCTACACCCACCTAAGTCCCTCTCTGTAAAGAGGCAGAATATTCCTCCCTGCTGACACTGTGTCTGTCTGTGCAGATGTTACCTACCAGAGCTGTATGGGGAGGACATCACCCTTTAAGGACATACACAAAGCACAATCTCTGCCGTGGGAAGGTTACAGGTTAAGGGGACAAACAACAAACGGCAGAAAAGAATGGGTAGGACCAGGCTGAATTTAGAACGAAATCCAGAAGCCTCCTCTATAAAAAAAGATAAAAAGAGAAATCCAATCTTGTTTGCTCCAGTAGACAGAGCAGATATGACCTGGACACACACAGGGGATAAATAAGTTAAATGAGGAAGCGCTATTTTCAGAGTCATTTTTTGGATTATGGCCAGACTTTGATGAATTGCAGCCTCCCAAAGACATTTTCTTCCTTCTGCAAAACAGACTGGCCTTCTGTGAGTGCTGCTGAGACAGCGAACGGTCTCTCCTGTGCACAACTCTCACGAGGAGCAGCTGAGGGAGCTGGGGATATTCAGCCTGGAGAAAAGGAGGCTGAGGGGAGACCTTCTCGCTCTCTACAACTGCCCGAAAGGAGGTTGGAGCAAAGGAAAGTCAGTCTCTTCTCCCAAGGAAGAAGTGACAGGACAAGAGGAAACCTAACAGGGCTGGCTGCCTGCTGCTTCTAGATTATCAAGCAACCTTGGAGATGAGCAGCTTTCAGATCTTCAAGGTCTGGTTGTTCCTGCAGAGCTTGGCAGATTACTGATTAATTAGTGTGAAAAATGAGTAAGTTGCAGCTCTAGTACACAACTTAATGTCTCTTATTTATAGAGACTGAAGGAATTTTTAGCCACCCTTGCTGCTGCAGGTGGGTTGCTTCCATCATGCAGGATTTCTTCAGTGTGCTAAACAAAACAGGATATTTAACTCACCATCACTGAAGAGGAGGAAAGTTCTTGAAGTTGGTTCATACTCCCATCCCACTCTCTCCCCTAGCTAGCAGGAAATCCACACTGACCTGCTCTCTCTCAGCAGTAACTCCTCTTTCTCTCACCTTTACACACTTTACTAAACAGTTCAAACACCAAGGCAGCCTACAGAGTATGTACCAATAACACAAGAGCCTTGTTTTTGGGCCAGCAGTCTGTGTGTTCAATCCCACAGCATTTCCTACAACAAGACATATCTTCTGCTTTGGCTGAGATCAAGACCTGGCAGCAACGTCCCGGTTACAAGAATCAGCTGACAGTGGAACCAATAAGAACTAACACTTTCTTCAACCACCTTTCAAGCAGAAATCATGATAAATACAAGAAGAGAGAGCAGGGTCAAGCCTGTATGGTACCTTCCAGCCTGAATGTGGAGAGGAGGAGGGAGTTTTGTTTCACGAACCTTTGCATTTGCACTGGTTTGTGCCCTGGGGAGTGGGGGCTCTCTGGCAGTTGAGGTTTCACTGCTGCAGAGGGTTGTTTCAGATCAGCCAGGGCCAACCCAGGAGCCTGGCTTTCCTCGTTGCTCTTCACCTGAATGCGCATCACCATCTTTACGTCCTGCAGAGAACACACACGGGTACACTCAGGATACACACAAGTGCCAGAACTTATCAGATACCTGCACACATCTCCTGTGCATTTGGGCAGGCTTAAAGGCCAGAAAAATCCTTTATCAGAGAGCAACGGATTCAGAAGTGCTCCAGAACAAATCTACACCCCCAGCCAGCAAGCCTTCAGTAAGAGAGATCCTTCTTCCATACAGCCAAGATGACATGACGCAGATCCTATGCGACCCAAGCTTGTCTTGGGTAGGTGATTCTTCAAGAAAAGAGGAATAAGAAAACTAAAATAAAATTACCCCACACATGTTACCATTATAATAGTTACTGTAATTATAGTCTAACCACACTGCAATTATTGTCCTTTTTTTATAGATTTGCTTTCCATAAATTCACTCTCAATCCCCTCAGGAGCTGCTTTCCTGATTTATTCCTTGCAGATCTGGAGACCTAGCAGGATCCAGAAGAAGAAGAACCCCAGTCACTAAACCACAAACTCTTAAGGTCACACAAGGGGTCCAAAAGCTGAGGCCAGGACAATTTCCACACGAGGGAAGTGGAATGCACCCGTGCATGTCATCACACACATCATAGTTTTGAGCTTCAAAAGCGAGGGCTACACAAAAGAAGGAGCAGGTAGGCAGGACTCACTGGGTTGCCGTTGGGCACACTGTTCATGGTCCGGGTGAAGCGGATGACATGACCATCCCCACGTCTCGCTGGCCAGGCTGGCACAGCCCCTGGCAGTGAATTGACATCCTGCAGTGGGGCTGGATGGGTGAAGAGCACGTTAGCCTGTGGCCTCAGGCCATCGTTACCGTAGGAGTTCTGGCCCTGCAGCAGAGGGCCATCTGCCTGCTTCTGAACCCCAGAGACTTGTGAGGCCAGCGGGTTCCCACCGGGGCGATTCTCCTGATTGACTGGAAAAGCCTGCAAGGACAAAAGGACAAGAGCAAACTCTAAAGGAACAAGCTCAGCTCCCTCCAGTCAGACATCCCGTGCTAAAAACCCATGGAAGCCCTGCAGAACCCTCCTCCCCAGGATTTTCTGGGAGCACCACACCTTCTGCCTCACGAGCTGCAACTGGCTGTTGACTGGAACCACAGGCTGCTCCTTCAGCGCCTGGAACTGCTGCTGCCCCTTCCCAGCTCCTCCTCCTTTGAAGCTTGGCATCTTCTGTAGAGCTTCCTTGAGCTGCCTGAACTCTTCCATCTGGGCCTGAGGGGATGAGAAACCCCACACAGTAACAGGGTTAAACAACTCCACACTGGTAACAGCCATGTTTCTACAGCCAATTGTTCAGCACGGATACTGCTTAAGACAATATATATATATTTTGCATATATGAAAGCAGGAGATAATCCACAACTGCTAAAGACAAGAACAAGATAGTCTTCAGTATTCCCTCCAGTTTCCATAGATACTCCAGATTTCACAGACACTCTGTATTTCCCCCTTTGCCAGTCTTGTGTCTTATTTTATGGCATAATTTTACCCTGGAAGTGCTGGCCCATGACGCTGATTCTTTACCCAATACACAAGTGATTGTGTATCCTGGGTTTGTATCCTGGGTTTGCTGGTTGTGGCTCCCTCTCCTCCTGTGCCTCACACACATGTACCTTCAGGTCAGCTTTTTTCCCTTCCTGTAGAGGTGTTTTTCCATGGATGTGCTCATCACAGCGGGGCTGATGGTAATTGAATTGTCAAGTAGGATTATGCCAATTTACTTTGCAAGACAAATGAAAATTGATTCTCCTGGACTGTTAAGCAACTGCAACACCTTTTTCCTCTACTGCAGCTTATTCCTTCCATCTTCAGGCCTGAAAAGTAGGGCTTGAAACAGCTCCTCAGGAGAAGCTCCCCACTCCCACCTCAGTTATTTATAGGAAAGTGAGGGGGGAGAGCTTTTCATATGCTTGCCAGGGTACCTGGAAATGGACCAAATGAGGGACTGGGCAGAGTCGGAAAGCTTCCAAGCAGCAAAGAAAGTTTAGCAGGAAATTAATTCCTGAGCAGGCTCTGTTGCTTTCAGTTCTTTCCCCTGAAATTTGACCTTAAGATTCACATTAAAAAAGAAAAACAAAACAGAAAACAACAACCAAACAAAGCCAACCCCCAACAAAATCACTCAGCAAAGCTAACACAAAAGGAATGAGGAAAGGAAAAGGAAGCCAAGAACAGTTCATGGGCTGTAGCCCTAGCTAGTAGGAGGCTGCTTCCAGTCAGAACAAGCCAGATGGAAGCAGAACTCAATGATGGCCTGCTAAGGTGGTTGGTCCAGAAGCTTTGGAGCAGCTTTGATGCACAGACCCCTCCCGTGCTGTCCACACTCCGTCACAGGGAGCGCTGCCCGATCCCTCCATGCCTCATTTTACCTGGCAGACAGCTGACCCGAAAGCTACCGCGGGCTGGGGTTGTGAAACACGTCAGGATCCTTGGAAAACGAGCCTATCTAGAATGCAAATTACTCCTCTAAACTTTCAGCTGCCAGAAGGGAGCAGGATCAGCAACAGGGTACTCAGTGTGATGAAGAACTGCAGCGCTGATACAGAAGCTGGGAGTCTTTGTGGGCGTCTGCTCTACCATACGGCATCTCGCCCCAGGGAAGGCAAATGAAACACCATTCTCCTTACTGGTTAGACACTACAAAGGACTGATCAGAAAAGTGAACAGAAAACTAAGATTTAACACTAGGCCCATTGTCAAAAAGGTCCAAAGTATTTTCCAAAATCATTGGGACCAAACACTTCTGTAAGAGCCAGAAATAGCAGGCGGGCAGATGGTTGGAGCAGAATTTCATTACACCATTGCCTTGTACACCCAGAGCAGGGAGCTGAGCCGTGTCTCCCACACCAGGGCAAATCCTTTTGCTCTTGCTCACTCTTAATTTTGGCAAGAAACTACAGTGAGCTGTGTCTTGCGAATTGCTTTTCCCATTGCTCACAGCACAGAAGGAGCCAAGAGTTAGAACTGGCAGCACAAGAGCTGCCACCACGTTGTCCAGTCTGTAAGCACTTGATTTTGTAGCCTCAGCCATCTCTAATCAAGTTTTAAATGCTGTTCAGAGGACAGACTAGTTTGCACGTTTGGACTGCTGATGGCTTTCTCTAACACAGCCCAGCTAATCAAAGAGCATTTGAAGGGTTCTCTGCTGAAGAGCAATTCAGGACTGGTGGGATGTGGTGCGCCAAGATGCAAACACACTCAACATCGATCCAGCAAGGCAGAAGGAGAAATACATAGTGACAAACAGGGGACCTTTGATCAACAGATATTGATCCGAGGCGTCCACAGCAGAGGCCGTGATGGGAGCTGACTGGGTCTCAGTGTTGCTTGAGAACAAGCTACCCAGCAGTGACATTGGGAGCTACCTGTGAAAATTTGGTCAGGAAGCCTAGAAATGAAGGCTGAGATGGATTTTGATAGCAGGAGGCGTGAATGTAGGCTTCCCAGGGCACTGGAGAAGCTTGTAGTCAAGCGCTGCTTCAGTTCCTGGCATGGGCTTGCTGGAGTGACCCCTACAGAGACTGGAAGCCTTTGTTTAGTTTCCAACACAGACTGCAGACAGCATCACTGCAGAGCATCCCACCAGTTTTCCTTAGCCACATGGAGCAGCAGGGTCAGAAAGCAGTTCAGTGGTAAATCACAATTACAAAGGCAAGAAACTTAAGTGTGCTGAGGGTCCACCTGAGAGCCCTCAAACCACATCTGTTATGAGCCAAAGAACTGCCAAATGACAGCAGCCTGCAATGCCAGCAACCTGGGCTTCCTGCCCGGAGCAACCCATCATCTGAAGTTTGCAATCTTCAGAGCCACTTAGTCCCTGAGAGTTTGTGGGGCAGATCAGGCCAGAACTCAAGAGCAATCTTGGAGGAATCAAAACCCACCACCCTCCCAAAGCATCTAGTTCAAGTTCAGCATCCACTTCAGGGGAAAGAACTAGTTGTCAACCACATCTAACCACAACTAACTCCTTGCTTCTGGGTTTATCCCATAATCCAAGGGAGTACTTGACAGAAGGCTGTTAATTAGCAACAGACAAAACTAATTCAGGCTGCAACATGACTTTTACAGTGTCTTTACAAAGCTGCTTGCATCTTGGCTCAGCACAAGAGCCTCAGACAGACACTGTAGAGACATTAAGTCCTCCCACTTCTCCCAAGTCATCTGGGAGCTCCCGGCATCAGCTGGGTGAGCAGAATTCTGGGAGGTTGGGACTTCCAGTGCTCTGAAGAGGCTCACACCATCTCCACAACATGACCATAATACCAGATCAACAAAACTTTGCATTTGGGTTCCCCCCACCTCCCACCCCTGCAGAAATACACTGGAATACAGTTGATAGGTAGATTTATTACTTAGAAAATATTTGATGATCCCAAACCCCAGGGGAAGGTTGTCCCATGTGGCCACGAACACCCCCTGGTTGATCACCTGGGCATTAAGGAGCTGAGAGTGAACTTCCTGGTGGGCCTTCCGTAGAAGTTTGCTCTCTTCTCTGAGTTTAAAGACTGTATCTGCAAGAGAAGAAGAAATTTGCTTAAGACAGCTGGTTTTGCAAATATAATATCACTCTTCCTTACCATAAATTCCTCTTGACCTCACAGATCTCTCCAAGACCAGGAATTACAGTGAAGCACTACAGAAAGGACTAACCAAACACCCTGAAAAACCTGAATCATCATTCCTTTCCGCTCACAAGAGTCATGCCCATACAAGGCACTTCCTCCACTCTGGAGCATCTCTTCTAACTCTGTCTGCCAGGGTCAGGCTCGTGCTGTGCTCGCTACCAGAATAAGGGATTTATTTCTTCATGTCCCTCGCCCATTGCAGCTGAAGAGCAGCGGTCCCTGCCCCTGCCTGCAGTGACTGGGATGTTGGGGAACAACCACAAGACATGCCTGTCAGGTCTCCTGAGCTCACAGCAGATCCAATATGGATGATCCCTCCTACTGCACAGAGAAGCTGCCTCTTGAAAGGATGGTACAAACCAAAATACCCACAACCCATTTACAGGAAGCAATTGCAGGACAGCTTGGTCCTCAAGCACATTTATTTCTATCTGCTAAATAGCAACCTTCTGCCTTGCAGCCCCAGGCTGGGCTCCCTTCAAGCTCTTCACATACTCCTAAGTACTTCAGTGACAAGACACAAAATGCGCTTACATTTCACTGCCTAGAATATAATTGTGTATCCTCCAGTAAAGAGAGAGACCATGTCAAGAAAAAGTCAGCCTTATTTCGGATCCCAAAGCTCTCTTAAAATATCACTAAGACCACATGCACTGGGATTTCTCTGCAGACAGAGTTGCACCTGCCAGGACAAGGACAGGAATTTTTCCCATCATCAGATGGTCACCTTGCTGTAGGCTGAATTGCATACAGGATTCCAGCTCAAGATTGTACATATTTCTGATTATAGTGGAATATCTTTTTTTCATAACATTCATCCCTGGGACAGGACATTTTGCCATTGAGGTGGGGTGTTGAGTTCTTCCCTTGCAGTGAAGGTTAACATCAAACTGGGAAAATAAGGCTCTGTCTTTCCTGCAGCTGGAAGGAAACCAGAGCCACCAAGAGAAGCTACCAAGCCCCTGTGAAAGCAAACCCCCATGGGCTTCTGTTTTCCCCCAGCATCTCTGGGGTGAGGGCTTCATTTTTGCTATTGAATCTAGCAAAAAAAAG